>ML820795.1:28799-46975 GCA_009831015.1 Picea engelmannii
ACGTGCGATGAGAAACAAGCGTGGAGATGCATTCAGGTTGGTCTTTTGTGTACACAAGCCGACTCCCATCTTCGTCCACCGATGTCTGCAGTAACCTTGATGCTTTCAACAGATTCCGTGACGTACTTACCGGATCCCACAAAGCCTGCTTTTGTGAATTCTTATGTTTCCCAAACCACCAATATCACCAGTTCAGGGTTGTCACATGCCTCTGCATCCGCTCACGTTCCAATTCCTGCATCTAACGCCAATGCTTCCATTTCTGATTTGGAACCCAGGTAATGCAAAATCTGCAGTTCAAATAAGAGATTCATTACTGACTTGGTATCCATGTAATCAAGCTGCGGTTCAAGTAAGAGAAAGATACAATTTTTTTTTTCCTCGGAAATAGCAGTTGTTTTTGGCAGTTCAAGTAAGAGAAATATACAATTTTTTTTGTCTTGGAAATAGCAGTTGTTTTTGCTATTCAATTTTGAATCAAAGATAATTTTCCAATATATATATAGGTTCCAATCTATTACAACATAATCATTACGACAATTATGTCATTATGAGAATTGAAACCATGTTATATGTAATAACATATATATATATGCTTCAATCTATTACAACATAATCATTATGACCTTTATTTATGTTATTATGAGAATTGAAACTATGTGAATAGAGAGAATAACAATCATTCTTCACAACCATCCAATTTACACTTAATTAACAACTTTATTATATTTATTAATTTATAAGAATGAAGAGTTTGAAATTTTTATGTACATGATTTTTGATATAAATGTTTGTTGATTTTGAGAATCTACTGTATATCGATATCAATGAGGTTTATTAGATTAATAAGTTTAATATGATAATTAAAGGGAATTAAATTAAATATTAATATTAATGAGGTTTATTAGACTAATAAGTTTAATATAATTACTAAAGGGAATTAAATTAAATTTTTTTTACATTTCAATATGGCCCAAACTAAAGTAGATTATTTTGAATTTAATAAGTGAGGAGAAGATAAAAAAAAAGTAATTAAGTTGTGAAATTTGGAAAAGTTTTATATGGTAATTTTAATGTTAAAAATATTCATCTAGTTCTTTATCTTTATAGTGTTGGAAAAATAGTTTTGATTTTTTATCTTTATAGTGTTGAAAAAATAGTTTTGATTAGACAATTGAAAATATATAAAATCTTTATAATATTTTAATTTCTTTTTATTAATAATTTCATTGTTAAATTTTATTTTAAATTTTACAAAGAAAAAATAAGACTTTAGTAAAATAAAATAAAATGCTATAATTGGAGAGTGCAATTACAAAGTGGAAAGAATATTATTAATCTAATTGATTGAAAGAATAACTTCATGAATGATATTAAAAATGAAATTTAAATAATGAATAATTAAAGTATAAATAAAAAAGAAATGAATTTATTTATTAAATCTACTACTTTAAAATATTATTTCCTTACCTGTCTCCATCACCTTATAGAGTAAATGTCTAAATCTTGGAATATCCCAGTGTTATCATCTAAAAGCTATGACTATTCCTAAATAGGAAAGAAGTTTGAATGAAAAAAATCCCCTCCATGAGATAGCACATCACATAAAGGATAAAGAAAGCTTTATCAATTCTTAGGGAAAGAAATAGAGTATCTCACCTAACTTGGAAGAATGATGAAGCCCGGCTTCCTATGGGAGTTTAATTTTTTTTTTTAATAAAGTCATAAAATTTGTATTTCTTTTAGAAATACCATGGATTGGATATTCATATAGACTTAGGATTTGCAAAATAAAATTTATAAGAGTTGATTTGGAGGTGGAAAAAAAGTATTAAACACAATTTTATGACATTTATATCAAAAAATAATAAGCATGTTACATTTTGTTGGAAATATATGTGTGTGTGTGTGTGTGTCAAATATGATATCTCAAATTTAAATGAGTGATTTATCTCAAATTTAATTAAAAAAATGAAAATATGTATAAGGAAAAAAAAAAATTGAAATAATCTAGGAGCACATAAATATAAAAGGAGACAAAAAAATAGTTTTATTTGGAATATATCAAAAAATAATAGTTTGTTACATATTCCTGGAAATTTAAATGTGTTTCTCATATAGATTGGGATTGGGGCTCTCGCGGACCATAAGAGAAAATATGTATAAGAAATAGGACTTTGGAAAGAAGAATTTGGAGACGGTAGACTGTAATACCTTAAAAGTAGAAATGGGAAGATATCAGTCTTTGGGTAGAGATTTCTATTCAGAGAAGGTGGAATAACTGGATTGATAAACAAAGGAGAATTTATATAGACTTACAACAATGGTACATATAAGTATTTTTCCTATTTGCTTGTTGATGCTTTTTCATGTTGGATTTAGTCGTCGACCTGCTTGACTAACTGGATTGATGAAAAAAAAGACTTGTGACGATGTTCCATATAAGTATTTTTGCTATTTGCTTGTTGATGCCTTTTCCTGTTGGATTTCGTCGGTGACCCTCTTCAAGTTTGTTTCGATGAATTCTTCAATGTATCTTCTCAAGGGGGCGACGTTGATGTCATTCCATATTTTAATGCTGAAAAACTCATTTTCTAATTCGCTTAGATCAATATAAAGATTAGACAGAGCTTGATGAATGCCTCCATTCTGTACTGAATAACAGACTAGCCAGTTGTCCACGTGATCTTCATGATATACAAGAATCCTGTAAAAATTTTCTAAAGACAACGCCTTAAAATTATCAACTTGTTTATCGAAAGCTTCCTTGGTTAACGCCAATGAGTTGACAATTAAGCTGGGGTCCTGGAACTCATTGGTCCTTCTGGCTAAGTCTATTTTGGTGAACTTTGTGAATACTGTTTCTTTCTTTGATATTGCTTGCTCACATGATTGGACGATGAGATACAAGTTCTTCACCTTCTCTTTCCAACATGCTTCTAATTGAGTGAGCCATTCTTTGGAGGGGAGATCATGTTGTATTTTTGTCGTGTCTGCCATGTTGTTGACATGAAAGGCAAAAGGGATGACCGTGTCCAAATAGAAAGTTTCTTCATTTTTTAAATCCGCCTGCAGAAGTTCGAGCAATTTATGTGCCCTACTTCCCAAGGAATCCATATTTTGTGATGTTTCCCAAGCCTTATTAATTAGTTCCATTATTTTCTTGATATTTTTCTCCACATATCCTCTACATGATGCGAGGAAGCTGGAGGAGCCTTTTAGCATTGCTGCAGGGGTGCAGGGAGTCGCAGACATGGCTATTTCCAAAGGACTACCAAGCAATGGCATAGGAATCAAAGCTTCCTCTAATTCCTTGATCTAGTCCTTTAGTCTAGCATTCTCGTCCTCAATGAATCCAATGGAATCATGAAGAGCATCTCTGGTTGCTCTATGAATTCCAGAGATTTGGGACGACTGCATATTGGTAAGGTCAACTTTTGAACGATGTTTTCTTCTCTTATTTTTTACATCTCTCTTTTCAATAATTAATTTTTTAGATTCGCTTTCGAAAGCAACACTCTGGAATACGAAGGATTCATCTATGTCAAAAATTTCGGTATCAACTATGTGCATTGGGTAGCTATGGTGAATCGCATCTCTCGACTGATCAAGGTTGCAAAATATGCTACCAGATCAACGTCAAGATCCATGTTTTCACTCTCAATTTTGGGCTCCTCCGCCTCCCCTACAATTCTTTTTCCCTTCTTCTACACAAGAAGCTTGTGAGAACTATCAATTTTAGGATGAACCTCATCCGTTTGAAGAAATTTGGGTTGCTTTGTTATTGTGGCAGGCCGTTGGAGTGATGCTTTGTTACTATGGTGGTTCTGGTCCTCAGGCCCAAAGATGTTCACTGTATCTGTAGAGAACTGTTGTGGAGCTGCTGCTAGTAGTTTATGAAAACGTCTGTTTGCTCCAGACGGTGGTTGAAATGAACAAATGGAGGGGATAATATATCCACCCAGAAATGTTGGTTCAATGCATGCGAATGGAAAATCTCCTCGAGCTCGTCGCTCATTAATGACAATCTTTATGTGTGTTGTATGCTTAATTATTGCATACTTAGAAGTGCGAAGGTGGCGTTTACGGCGAAGAACATTTAAGGATTAGAGGTTTCGTGAACAAACCAAGCCGACGACGTGCGAATGACATTCCATGGTATTTGAAATTAACACTCGGAAGGGATAACAAAAGCCTCCGCAAATATTGGTTTAATGCGCATTAATGGCAAATATTCTCAAGCCTTTCGCTCATCAATGACAATTTACACGGTCTTTTCATGACAAGTTGTTAGCATTAAAGATTTAGAAACAAGATATATATATATATATATATACACACACACACACATTATTTTTTATTATAGACAGGTGCAAAGGTGACGGAGACGGGTAAGAGCAAGCAAGGAAGGAATGGCCAAGTTTGAAAAGTGGTCGGATGGGCTTCAAAATACGTTTACAGAAGATAATGAGGACAAGTGAGTGTCCAACGACGAAATGGCATGAGTGGGAATTTTTACTGCAAAATGCGTAAAATGGAAGAGGACATGATGGTGCAGTTCAACGAATGGTTTTTATATTGTGGAATTGCGAGAAAGTAGCTAAGTATGGAATAGGGAAATGTCGATCGGGCTCGTTTTTGGAACTAGAGTTTGAAGATTTCGTGAGCCCTGCGAATGACATTCCAATTCTCAGTAGAGATGAGGACGAACAATCGTGTCATACAAACAACACCCAAAGTTCTGCGATATACAAACTGATAGGCGGAATTATGGTGTGGCTAAGATTTTATAGAGCATGTACACTCTTTGGATTGCGGGTTCTCGGGATGGCGAGCTCAAAATTCGGCCTCTATTGCTCCGTGCCTTACAAATAGTACCCAGACTTATGCGATATACAAATTGAGAAGCAGACTTGCGGGCTCAACATTGCTCTTCTACTGTTCTGTGTCCTCAAAACAACACTCAGAGTTCCACAATACACAAATTGACATACAGACTCCAGGGCGTTGATATTGTACAATTTGAATTTTGATATTGTACAATTTAATTGGCTGGTTGAACATTGCACTTCTATTGGTCTGTGTCCTCCAAACAACACTCGGAGTTCCGTGATATACAAATTGACAGACGAACTTCCATACTTAGCCACTTTTTAGATTGCGGGTTCTCGGGTCAGCGGGCTCAAAATTGGGCCTCTATTGTTCCGTTTCCTACAAATAGCACCAAGAGTTCCGCGATATACAAATTGACAGACGGATTCTAGGACTGGCGGGCTCAAGATTGTGATTGTCTACATGTATAACATATAACATATATGCTATATATCTAACATTATCTAAAAACATTATTTTCAAGTACTAAATTATCAATATTAAATATTGATATTGTACAATTTAATTAAACAAAATTATCAAATGAGTCGCAAGCTTCAAGTCCGGGTCCAATTGTAGATCATCGAAGTTTCAGGCGCAAGATCTATACCATGCACATGGGGCATGAGAGCTCAATGGCGCTGACAAAGGAACCTGCGGCCATAAAATTTGCAAACTATGAAAATGAATGGCGTTCGGTTGGACTCGTGATGTAGAGATATAGATGGACATGAAAGCTTCCACTCCACCATCTGGGAACCTGCGAGAATAGACATGGATTACCCAAGTTTTATATGCAAGATGTACACTCGAAACACAGGGAATGAGAGTTCGATAAGGTGTAGCCAGGGAACCCGTGGCCATAAAATTGGCTAAGGAAATGAAAGCGCTCGGTTAGACTCGTGGTGTATATTTCATAATTCATGTGCAACACCAACTGTGTGGTGATCAGACCAGTATGTGTACAAACCCGGGAAAACTAAATATGTACCTTTATAAAGTATGGATGGGTCGGAAACTAAAGATCTCGGTCGGACTCGTGGTGTATATTTCATAATTAATGTGCATCACCAACTGTGTGCTGAGCAAACCAATATGTGCAGAAACTATGGAAAGCTAAATATGCACCTTTATAAAGTATGTACGGATCGCCACTTTTTCGATCGTTGGTTCTCGAACTGGCAGCTCAAAATTGGGCCTCTATTGTTTCGTGTCCTATAATTAGCACCCATAGTTTCGCGATATACAAATTGATAGGTGGACTCGAGGAATGGCAGGCTCAAGATTGCGATTCTCTACATCTGTAACATATAACATATATTCTATATAGCTAACATTATCTAAAAACATTATTTTCAAGTACTAAATCATTAATATTAAATATTGATATTCTACAATTTAATTAAATAAAATTATCAAATGAGTCACAAGCTTTGAGTCTGGGTCCAATTGTAGATCACTGAAGTTTCGGGTGCAAGATGTATACTGCGCACAAGGGACATGAGAGTTGGATGGTGCCCAGAAAGGAACCTGGGACCATAACATTCGTGAACTATGAAAACGAATGGCGGTTGGTTGGACTCGTGATGTAGAGATATAGATGGACATGAAATCTGTCACTCCGCCGTCTAGGACCCCGCGAGCATAGACATGGATTACCCAAGTTTTGGATGCAAGATGTACACTCGGAACACGGGGAATAAGAGTTCGATAACGCGTAGCCGGGAACCCGCGAGCATAAAATTGGCTAAGGAAATGAAAGTTCTCGGTCAGACTCGTGGTGCATATTTCATAATTCATGTGCAACAACAACTGTATCGTGACCAGACCAGTGTGTACAAGGCAGGGAAAACTAAATATGTACGTTTATAAAGTATGGACATGAGATTTTATAGACCATGTACAGATATTGCATTCCAAACTTGGCCACTTTGTGGATCGCGGGTTCTTGGGTCGGCGGGATAAAAAATAGGCCTCTATTGTTCTGTGTCTTACAAATAGTACCCAAAGTTCCGCGACATACAAATTGACAGGCGGACTTGCAGGCTGGATGAGATTTTATAGAGCATGTACACTTTTTGGATCGCGGGTTTTGGGGCTGGTGGGCTAAAAATGGGCCTCTATTGTTCCGTGCCTTACAAATAGCACCCATAATTCCATGATATACAAATTGACAAACGAACTTGCGGGTTGGATGGCTCAACATTGTACTTCTATTGAGTTTCGCGATATATAAATTGACAAACAGACTCCAGCGCTGGCAGGCTCCAAGAAACGAGCAATACATACTAAATATGTACTTTTATAAAGTATGGACATGACACTTTATAGATCATATAAAAATCCCTTATTCCATACTTAGCCACTTTTTTGGATCACAGACTTGCGGACTGGCTAGCTCAACATTGCAGTTCTATTGTCCTGTGTGCTCCAAACAACATTCAGAGTTCCACGATATACAAATCGACAAATGGACTCCAGGACCAGTGGGCTCAAGATTGAATATTTATTACACATTACATGTAATATGTATCGTGGGTTATCGGGCTGGCGGGCTCAAAATATCCACTTTTTGGATCGCAGGTTCTCGGGTTGGCGGGCTCAAAATTGGGCCTATATTGTTCTATGTGTTGCAAACAACACTCAGAGTTGCACGATATAAAAATTGAGAAGCGGATTTGCGGGCTGGTTGGCTCAACATTGCACTTCTATTGGTCCGTGTCCTCCAAACAACACTTGGAGTTCCGCGATATACAAATTGATAGACGGACTCCACGACTGGCGGGGTCAAGATTGAATATGTATTACACATTACATGTAATATGTAATACATATTACATGTAATATGTACAATATGAAACAAAAAAGCGGACGGTCAGGCTGGTGATATAAAAGTAAGTGGAAATATGAACACATGTATCCGCCACTTCCGGACCTAGAAATTTTCTGAGGAACGAGTAATTCACACTAAATATGTACTTTTATAAAGTATGGATATGGGATTCCGCCTCTATTGTTCCATGTCCTACAAATAGGACCCACAGTTCCGTGATATACAAATTGACAGGCGGACTTTGGGCTGGGTCGCTCAACATTGCACTTGTATTGTTTTGTGTCCTCCAAGAAAAGTTGGGAGTTCCGCGATATACAAATTGACAGACAGACTCCAGGACTTGCGGGCTCAAGATTGCGATTGTCTACATCTATAACATATAACATATATGTTATATATCTAACATTATCTAAAAAACATTATTTTCAAGAACTAAATTATTAATATTAAATATTGATATTGTACAATTTAATTAAAGAAAATGATCAAATGAGTTGCAAGCTTCGAGTCCGGGTCCAATTGTAGATCACCAAAGTTTTGGGTGCAAGATGTATAACACGCACACGAGGCATGAGAGCTAGATGGCACTCACAAAGGAACTTGCGGCCATAAAATTTGTGAACTATGAAAATGATCAGTGTTTGATTGGACTCGTGATGTAGAGATATAGATGGACATGAAATCTGCCACTTCGTCGTCTGGGAACCTGCAAGCATAGACATGGATTACCCAAGTTTTGGATGCAAGATGTACACTCGAAACACGGGGAACGAGAGTTCGATAACGCGTAGCCAGGAACCCGTAGGCATAAAATTGGCTAAGGAAACGAAAGCGCTCGGTCGGATTCATAGTGCATATTTCATAATTCATGTGCAACACCAACTATGTGGTGACTAGACCAGTATGTGTAGAAAACAGGGAAAAATAAATATGTACCTTTATAAAGTATGGACATGAGATTTTATAGAGCATGTATGGATATTTCATTCCATACTTGGCCACTTTGTGGATCGCGTGTTCCTGGGCTGACGGGCTCAAAAAATAGGCCTCTATTGTTCTGTGTCCTACAAATAGCGGAGTTCCATGATATACAATTTGACAAGCGGACTTGCGGGTTGGATGAGATTTTATAAAGCATGTACACTTTTTGGATCATGGCTTCTCGGGCTGGCGGGGTAAAAAACCGGCCTCTATTGTTCTGTGCCTTACAAATAGCACCCATAATTCCGCCATATACAAATTGACAAGTGGACTTGCGGGCTGGCTGGATCAAAATTGTACTTCTATTGAGTTCTGTGATATACAAATTGACAGACAAACTCCAGGGCTGGTGGTCTTCGAGAAACGAGCAATACATACTAAATATGTACAGATCCCTTATTCCATACTTAGCCACTGTTTTGGATCGCGGACTTGCGGGCTCTAAATTGGGCCTCTAATGTTCTGTGTCCTGCAAATAGCACCCAGAGTTGCGCGATATGCAAATTGACAAGTGGACTTGTGGGTTGGTTGTCTCAACATTGCAGTTCTATTCGATCATGGACTTGCGAGATGGCGGGCTCTAAATTGGGCCTCTAATGTTCTATGTCCTAGAAATAGCACCTAGAGTTGTGCGATATACAAATTGGAAAGTGGACTTGCGAGATGGATGGCTCAACATTGTACTTATATTCAGTTGCTCCGCGATATAGAAATTGATAGACGGACTCCAGGGATGGCAGTCTTCGAGTAACGAGCAATACATACTAAATATGTACTTTTATAAAGTATGTACATGACATGTTATAGAGCATGTACAGATCCCTTATTCCATACTTAGCCACTTTTTTGGATCGCAGACTTGCGGGCTGACGAGCTCTAAATTGGGTCTCTAATGTTCCATGTCCTGCAAATAGCACCTAGAGTTGTGTGATATACAAATTGACAAGCGGACTTGTGGGCTGCCTCGCTCAACATTGCACTTCTATTGTTCTGTTTCCTCCAAACAACATTCGAAGTTCTGCGATATGAAAATTGACAAACGAAATCCAGGACTGTGAAGCTCAATATTGAATATGTATTACACACATGAAGACAAGTGAATGTAGAGGAAGATATGGAGTGTCGAAGGAGGAAAAAAAAAAACAGAGTTGCAAACCAATTCAATAAATATAGACAGAGTAAATGAAAAACTATTGAATATGGAACACGGGCAAAAAAAAATGCACCTTTGCATGGATTCCTCTACATTCCTAGTTAGGAGTTCTTTGCGGTGTCTAGTTTTCCTGTTTGTTTCTATGAACAAAAGTACAAAACAAAATGGATATGAACATAAGTTAACATCTAAATAAAAAGGGAAGCACTATGTACATGCACTAAAAAAAATAGAATAAGATGAATAGAGTAACAGATAGTTTTAGAAGAATGTACCTTTTATTTTTATTTTTTTTGAATAATGTATATTTCATAATTCAAGCACAACACCAACTGTATGGTGACCAGACCAGTATGTGTACAAATCGGGGAAAACTAAGAAGCTGGATAATTTGTTTTTTTTTTTTGGCAACAAGCTATACATATATGATTTGAAACATAGAAATATGACTTCGCAATATGTTTGATGTATATCTCATAATTCAAGTGCAATACCAATTGTATCGTGATTCGACCAATATGTGTCTAAGATAAACATATTGTATTGAGGAATGGGTACATTCGACCACACATGGTCAATAAGTGTGTTTTGCAAATGGCTTGTGTTGTTCAAAAGAAAGCGGAGACTGTATTTTCACATGTAGTTTTCCAATTCTTTTGTTCTGCCATTATTTTGTAGCATGTCAATATTGAAGTCTCCTACAAGCACAATGGGTCCGTTCAGATGGAAATGGCCCAATGCATTGGAAATAACATCTACTATGTTGGAGAATGTTGCATGGGGAGCAACATGTACTGCAACTTCTGTTTCATGGAAAAAAAAAATTGGAAGCACCAGCTCAACATTCTTTTCTTTGATATGTATATGGTCCAAAATTGGTACATGTTTTTTCACCAATATAATCACCCCATGTGTAATGTAACTTGATATGCAATTGTGATTTGAGAAATGTTTGTTCCGCATGCATAATTCCATGTATGTTTCCTACAAGCATAGAATATCGGATTGCATTGTATCATAATCATTGAGTATATCATCCATGTGTGCATTTAAGCTGCGTGTGTTAAGAGAGAGAATTGATACGGATGAATTTTTTTGTATGAATTGGTAATCATAGTGCAGTTACCATTTTGCGGTGGTCCTGAGTCATTCCATTTCAATATCAACATTATGTTTCACTTTGAAGTTATATTTTGTAAGAGGACTTAATAAATACAAGGATTCTATGCTTCTGACATGGGATAGTGTTGTGTATACAATTCCATGTATCTGAATTCCAGCAGGCTAAAATGCAACATTATCAAGTGTTAGTCCTTGCGATCTGTGGACTGTACATGCACATGCAAGTTTAATCGGAAACTGTTTTCGAATATTCAGTCGACCTATCTTTGTTGATGTCGATACTGGCTTTGATATTCGAAAAATAGGTGTCCAATCGCTTGCAGTGTTTGAATTATATAGATAAGCCAACTTGCTTGCTTGTCGCTTGCCTATATGTGGTTCATGGAACTTCATCCAAAGGACATCAAGTTTCTTTTGTTTTCGTATATCCTTTGAGTATTCGATTTGCACCATTGACCAAGCCATCCTATGAATCATAGTTACAGACATATATTTCAACCAACATTTCTAATTTTAGGACAAGCTGCAAAGATAAAGTGGTTGTATGTTCATGACCTGGCACATTTCCATGGTTGTCTTCTTCTAGGTCAATTGAATTGATGATGATATAATCGACATGCTTGAGCAATAGCATGTGCGTGTTATGAATTGAAACATCCTTATTTGTGTAGAACATGTAAGGGAACATTGGGTCTATTGGTGCAGGCCGCAAGCACTTGGAATTGATATATGTTAAGTCATTATATGTTTGGTTGTTTGTCCGCATTCTATTCAGAATTGCAATGAATGTTTCATCTGTCTGGCGCATTGTAGTATGCAATTCAAATCATTTAATATTGTCTCTCTAGAAGTCATGTGTCACTGTTTGCATGTTAACGGTAGGTTGTTCAAATATCAAAGAATCTTGGATGGGTTGTGTTTGGTAAAGATCCCCACAGAATATCATGTCAATGTTTCCAAAGTATTTCGTGTGCACATGTTTTATGCTTATTAGTCGGTTGTCAATGGAATACAACAACCGGCTTCCAATCAAAGATGCTTCATCTATAAAGACAAGTTGGAGTTCATCATAAACTTAGACAATGTATCCAACATTTCCTTGCTAAGTGGAAGAAACTGTGACTTGTTAAAAGGCATTAAAAATGCAAAGTGGATTGTTGTTCCACCTGCATTATATAAATCTTTTCTTGTCTATGCAACTATTAGGCCCTTTGGTTTCATAGGATTAGAGGAATTGTTTGAATCATAGATTCATATAAGAATTTGGAACAATGCTCTTTCGCTGTGAATGTCTTGCCTATTCTTGCTCCACTTGTAAGGAACAAGTGCATGGGAGTGTCCATGTTCAAGCGTTTTTTAAGCGCAATGTCCTTTAGAATTGTTTGTTGTTCTCGATTCAACAGATGTCTTATTCTGTGGTGTTCATTATTTTCAATTAGGAAAGGATGTTTTGTGACTTGAAAACCAAGATTGATACGTTTTTCACTTCCACCTGCTCAAGGATGAGGCAAATCCGCTTGTAAGTCATAAGACTCGCATGGAGTTCTGGCTTTTTTTCGATTTGTGAATGTGTCATCAGGATTGTCAGGGCTTTCTAGATCATTAACTGCAATTTCTAGATCACCCCATGTTGGATTAACATTGTAGGTAAATCTAGCTTCATTGATGTGCACTATAGTCTCAGAGGCAACATACGCAGCCTCCCATGTAGAGAAGTTATGTTTTAATGCCTCTTCGTTTTCATCGAACGGAATGTAAAGCAACAACTTTTCTCTACAACAGTTTTCATAGTCAGAATGTTTATTGTATTTGACAAACTGTATCACATAGGGTTTTTTTATTTTTGATATGGGTGTACCATTTTTTTTGTAATGCGATATGAATTCTGCTAAGCAGATATGCCAAATAGGAGATGGAAACTGGAGGTAATAATCAACAATAGAGTGACATATCACATATTCTGAATTGTCAGGCTCTTGTTCTAGCAAAACCAGTGGTTTAAGAACGAATGTGCGTTTCTGAAGTGGAGATGTGTTTATGAAGACACATTTTCTTGAACTACAAGTGAGGGGCAGGGAAAGTGCAATGTGAATTTCTTGCTGAGCAGACATTTGTTGAAGATTAAGCAATGTATTGCCAAGTGTGTGTATCATTTCTATGGCATCAATATGACTTCCTTCATGTTCTTTGCATATTCTTCTGAATGCACTTGTCAGAGATTTGTCAACCTTTGTCATATACAAGGTACAGTATGATGTTGCAGCATATGCAATGAGCACGTACTGTGCATCTGTATTTTCTTTCCAAATAACTAGCATGTCCTTGGAGAAACTGTTGTTCCAAATATGTGAAATTTTTGTTTAAGGAAAACTATTAGTTGTTTAAGCGTACACTGTATGGCTTGGATGTACTCATCTTTTGATAGATTTAGCTCTATCAAGAAGTCATTGAAGCTCACCAGGTCGTCAAATTCTCCTTGTTCTTTAAATGCGAACAAGGATTTAGATTTCTCAACAACAACATTGTCCTTTGAACTAAGTGGTTCTATGATTCTTGTAGCTCTCATTGGCAGCATGGGAAAGTTGTATCTGCAATGCAAGTTTTTTTCGTTTTCTACAACTTCTTGTATGGTAATGTCTATGAACTTTGGCAAGTTTTGGATCCAAATGATCTGTGTTGCATGTTATGTATTTGTCCACAAATTGTTTGATCTCTAAATTTTTGTCCACTTCATAGACTGGTGCACCCTCTGTCCACAACAATGTGTGGTCATGTTCATTTGCATTATTTTGAAATTCAGTCAAAAAAAAGTAGTCCGATATTTTTACGAAAAACATTTCATCATGGCATATCAATTGTATCAAAGCATTTGTTCTATGTCTATAGTATCGAGTACATGTCACTGTGTCTTTTCTTATGAGGTAGTCAATGTCATTATTTTCCAGTGTATCTGTTTGTTTTTTATGTTTCCTGTTCCTATGCAGGTCAGATACAATAACCACCAATGGATCCCAACAATGCTCTGTACTTGTAAATGTGATGAAAAATTTTGGCGGGCCCAATTGCCGGATCATTGCAAAAATAGTTTTCTTGTTTTGTTGCAAATAGTTAGGAGAAGTGCAAATGTTTTTGGAATCTATGCATCCAATATTAGATTTCATAATTTTTTCTAGGTTTACTTTGTACTTGACATCCTTGGCCAACAACTTTCTTCCTTGTAACTGGCCTTTTCTTATTTGGACCCACATGCAGGAGAGAACTTTCTTTATTATTATGCGCATTGTTTTGAAAAACAAATTTGTTATGTGATAGGAGAAGTCACCGCTTGAATGTAGCAGCTCCCATCAGGCTATTTTATGATAACTAAATCATTTTGTAATGTCAATGGCACATCGATCTCCATAGAAGAGTGTTCGTAAGTTCATTTCCTCAACGAATTTGTCCTTGAATATTCCAAGTGGACGTTGCCCCTCAGCAGGTGCAATTTTGACAATTTTGTCTTGCAAGTCACAAATGCACTGTGAATAAGTGAATCCATGCACCAATGTCTCAGTAGGTGTTTCATTCTCCGATTCATCACTTGTATCAAATTCACTATCATTTTCGAGTGTCTCTACAGAGTTGGCATCCTCTTCTGCAAGAACACTGTTCCAGTTCTCATTTATACAAATGTTATGTGCTTTGTATAGGTCCCTGGAACATAATTCCTTTAATGCTTTCATAACAACATGCACACACACTTTGCCTGTCTGATACACATTTTTATATCGCAAGTGTCTTTTTAGAGCCACAACAATTGTCATTGTAATGCTAATGAATTGTGGCAAGGCTTTTTGCACAACATATAGCTGAACAGGCACATTAATAATTGATCATGTTAAGCTCATATGGGGTTGTTTATAGCCCCAGGGCCTGATTTGTGCAAATGGAATTAGCAGAGACACAAGTCTCTCTTCAAGTTCTGTAAGTACACTTACATCTGGTAGTGGTGTATTACATATTATTTGGTCAGGGGTTGCAAATTGTGGTAGTTTTCCATTTTCAAGCGACCGTTTGCATGGAAGACAAATTTTGCCACTGGAAAATGTGTTATCGTGCATTGTCAAGCGAAGTTATTCTACTTCCAAATCAGGCGTGAAATACTCAATGTTTTTTTAGAAATTCAATTGTTCACAAATTTCACATGCAATGGAAGGAGTGTCTTTAATTTGTTTCATGTAGGTTTGTCTTGCATCTTTCTTTCACAGGGAAGTATGGTTAGAAAGTGTTTGCTAGTTTTCATTGGTAGTAGTGCATGTTGTTGCTTCTAGCCCACAAAATGTGACAGTTGCATGATCATTCTGGGATATGTGACCGTACCTGTTTCTTTAGATTGTGATATGTGAGTTTCTCTCTAAAAGGAAGTGTAGCAATGTATTTTTTTCTCTCACGCATGACCTTTTTCAAGTTGTGGTAACTTACTCTACGTTTCTTGTCTAAGGGCAGGATGACCTGATGGCAACTGGGATGAATTTCACTCTAATTCAGGTTGTGATAACTTAGTCTACATTTTTTGTTTAAAGCCTGTATGGCCTCATCACAACTGGGATGAATTTCACGCATAACTTTTTTCATGTTGTGATAACTTAGTCTACATTTTTTGTTTAAGCCCTGTATCGCCTCATCACAACTTGGATGAATTTCATGCATGAATTTTTTGTTTAATCCCTGTATGACCATATCGCAACCGAAAGGAGTTTCATTCTCACTAAAAAGCATGCCACACGTATGTAGATTTGATGTGGTTTGGGTGGCATGGACATTGAACCCTGAACCAGTGATATGTCCAAACAAAGGTTGATAATGGATATGTGTTGTATATGTTTTCAACGAGAGGATCTCAATTGTTCGATCGTAATTTGAAACAGTAGACCTGGAATGGACAGTGCCATCTGGCAAGGCTGACCAAACATGGATATTTACTCTGAATATGATAGACAACCATTGCAAATAGAATCTGCAACCCTCCACATTTCATTTTTCATATGGAAACACCATGTTTACAAGGTATTCTTGCCAAATTCCAATTGCCGACATATTTTCTAGGAGATATGGCGAAAGGTGTTGATGCAAGCAGCTAAAAGCCTGTTGGCTGCCACCTATAGCTGCATTGCAAAAGGACTGTAGAGTGTAAATCCACAATGATTTCACATCGAAATCCACTTCTACGAAACAACAAATTGCATTGAACAAACTATCTCCATAGCTAGACACAACAGTTATTGCTAACTGTAAACCATGGCAGTCTATGCGATGCATAATTCATTTCCACTGTGATTCAAGGTCTTTGCAAATGAGGTACAAGTAAATATGAGCTCCTTCAAGATTGAATATGGAAAATTTTATGTACAATAGTGGTTCATAATGACCACTAACAACATTGGCATCATGGAACAAGATGCAATATGGATTGTCAGATGCAGTTTTGTTGAATAGTAGATATCTTGTTTTTCTTGTGAATGACCATATTCCAATCGATATATTGAGTCAGTTAGACAACCACCATATACAAAATGTATCTTCCCAAAGTCCCCTCTCATGTGCAGACATAATTGGAGATGCAGACAACGACATCTTTGAAAAATACGTAGCGACATCATGTATTCCATGCAACTGCTGAAGAAAATCAAATTCCAGTTCGTATTCATAAGACTCCAATGCCTCAGCGTTGCATTTTTTAAACAACCCAAGAAATAATATATCAATCCATTACGCAGGTTGGTCGAGGAATAACGAAAATGCAGTAGAACCTGAAATGCATCGAAAAAGTAATCCCCTACAGTATATGAGAATGCATCCAATCTAAAAAGGCCATTGCTATGAAAAACCTCGTCAATGTTGTCATGTATAATGGAGTGTGTATCTATTTCATACGACTCAACATATATTATTTCTTTCATCTTTTGAACTGTGATTTTGAAGTTGTTTCTTAGATACTTTCAGTTTGCATGAAAAAAGGGGAAAAAAAGAATAAAATGAGGTAAAAAAAGAAAAAGGAAAGCAAAACAAGAAAACTACAAGTGCGGAACTGCATACCAATCCCCGTATGTATCTTTCAACCTTCTTCTTGTCAACTTTAATCCCCCCTAGTCCCCATAGCAGATGACAAGAAAACAACCCCACATTGGAAAGTGAACCAAACAGAAGAAAAAACGCAAATAAATAACACCATAAATTTACTGAGCAGAAAGACTGATTTGAACCTATTCATGGCGTGAATCTTACAAGCTTCACAGAGACAGAAAAAGTTCTGAAAAATAGAGAGGATAAGACAAAGACAACAGGTGGACGTAGTTTTCCGACCCATAGAATAAAAGCATTCCCTACCTCTACAACCCGGTGTATGGTTCCCTCTTGTGATAGCTTCGAACTAGTTTTCAAAAACCTCTTTGCATTGCAATTTTCAAAATAGCTATGGACGTGGCAGCCAACATATGAAAATGCATGGTTTCCAGGAATAGAAGTTAAGAGCACAGACAAAGATGGTCTGCAACAGAATTTCGAAGCAGGGACTCCCACCATTGAAAAATAGAAACAAAACAATGGAACGAAAACTTACTCGTCAACAAGGGATGACAACAACTCAGCCCCAAAAAACTGCAAACCGCAACAAGTCCAACAGCTTGCAAACTTGAAGAACAACAAACCAATGAACAACCATGAAGAGGTCCAACTGCAACTGTAGGACCTCAACTTTGCAAAGTTGAATCAAACAAGAACGAGAATCATGGAATGAACCAGCGAACAAGCATCAATGTCACATACCCACTACCTAAATCGGATTTTTCTGGTTTTCTGCCGAATCGGAAGCCCTAAATATCCATGGAGGCCCAGCGTAAGCTGGCTCTTTCTCTATTTTTCCATTCCCAGGTGATCGCGGGTCATGATCACAGTTTAATTTGAACGCAGTTCCTATTTGTATTTCGTGCCTCGGCGCTACAGTAATGTCTAATCGTTCGACTCTACAACCGTTGAACCCCGACAGGGCTAGCGACCGGCCAATAGGGACGAATCCCTTCAGGGTTAGAAAATGGCCATTAGGAACAAATCCCAACAGGGGTGGAGAATAGTCAATGAGAGAAGGCCCTGTCGCACGGTTAAGTGGAATACAGGTGGCAGAGAAGGAAACGTGACACGATAGTCGACATGATAGGAGGGGGCCCCACTTCACTCGTC
>ML820796.1:0-13177 GCA_009831015.1 Picea engelmannii
CAAGTAATCCAAATTTAATTATCAATATAAAATATTATTGATAGATAGACAAATATTATTGCAAATTTAGTAAATATTATCTAAACATTTAATAATAGATGATTTGATGGCAACTAAAAATTCATAGGAATGTTTTGACTTAAATTATAGGGATAAATTTTAGTAGTAATAATAGTAATCTAATTTAAGGTTACAACCTAGCAAAAAAATCATCTCATTTAAATATGTGATAAATGAAAGAAAATTCAAGTACAAGTAATCCAAATTTAATTATCAATATAAAATATTATTGATAGATAGACAAATATTTTTGCAAATTTAGTAAATATTATCTAAACATTTAATAATAGATGATTTGATGGCAACTAAAAATTCATAGGAATGTTTTGACTTAAGTTATAGGGATAAATTTTAGTAGTAATAATAGTAATCTAATTTAAGATTACAACCTAGCAAAAAAATCAAATTAACATAGAGACCCTTTTGTTTATGGTACAAGAGACCTCTCTCTACATAGTGATTTTGACTCTCTAATCTACAAAGGTGTATTACCCTAAGCCCTCAAGTTTTAATATAGCCTCATGTTTTATAAAGATATGTCGGTTTTAATATTGATTAGTATGTTCATTGTTCAAAGTTTTATTAAAGAAAAGAAAATCAAAACTTTTTGCTTAAAATTATTTAGATCAATAAATTTAAATTTATTAATATGATCAGGTTTTAAATCCATATAAATTTATTGAAAAAATCTCCAAAAAAAAAATTAACTTATTAACATGATCATGTCTCCCACCCTCAGTGATAGACCTGGTGAATGACCCTCACCCTCACCGTACCGTATTATACCCTACCCTACCCTCTAGTAATAGACCTAGACACTTTTGAAGTGCTTCATGACATTTATAATTTTCAAAATTTTCAGCAAGTTGAGACCTTATGTTGCCTCAGCTTCTTTAAAACTACCAAGCTTTAGCAATAAAGAAGCATGTTGTTTCTTGAAATCCACACCATACAAATTTTTTTAAGACTGTTGACACTCTTTGTCTTTGATCTTCAATTGTACAGTTTCTTACTTCTTTATTTTCTCATTTCTCCTATATAAAGATCTGTTGAACTTATCGGACTGTTCTATTTTGTAATTGAGAACCTAATCAATTTGACAAGAACATGTTTGTCATGTCTGTCTCTTGATTGTGTAGAAGACCTACCAAAACAGAGAACTTGTTGCTGATGTAAAATATGAAACTTTGTTGTGAGAACACATTATATTTTTATAATATAATTAAGAAATTTTTCTCTCTGGAAAAAAAAAAACTATTTTGATCTGCCTTCTTATTTAATTTCCTGGAGTATGTATGATTTCTTCCTGTACAACGACACACTCTGCAAGCCGGACTTTTGCGACTTGGACACGGACTTTGTCGACTTGGCCTTCCTACAACCGCCCTTTGCACCAGATGAACTCATGTTTACAAAATATTCAAAATGCTCGGACCTCACGAGTAGATTGCAGCAGATTGAATTCATACCCTCAGGTGCGTTTGAAACCCTCCGAAGTCTCGAAAATACGAATGATGAAGATTGAAGGAGCAGACTGCCTATTTAAAGGTCCAGGAAAGAGACATTCCCCAAACTTAACTCTCACTTCATTAAAACATATAACATAAACCAGCAACCAACCAATTTTTAATATGAAAAATCTTCAATTTTTATTATGAAAAACCTTCAACTTTATTTAATATGAAAAACCTTCAACTTACTGTCACTTTTTAATATTAAAAACCTTCAACTTACAGTCACTTTTTAATTACACCGACTTACACTAATTAACAATTGAAGATGCTGGCATATTCTTAGTAGTACTCTTTAATCAATGGATGAAATTTAATGCTCATAACTTCCTTGCATTTCTGAATACTTCTGTTACCTTGTTTACTTTTTCACATTTTCTTAATATGATTAAAAAGTTACTTCTCTAACCATTAATTGACAGGTTAACTGATTAAGAAAAATTAATATGTATAAAACTTTGCATTGCCACGTTCCTTGAGATTAAGCATTTGTAGCTGGASGCAGTGGTAGCTRSACGCAGTGGWAGCTGGACGCAACGGCGTTTCAGTGGCCGATACCTTTCAACTTTCTCCAGCAGTGAGTCGGCTATGCTAGTATTAAAAACATTCAACTTACAACKACKTTTTAATATTAAAAACCTTCAACTTACAGCTACAGAAACTAACAACCAAYCATTTTTAATGTTAAAAACCTTCAATTTACAGTTAAATTACACATTAATGAAAATTTCAACTTACAGCTACATAAACCACTTTTTAATATTAAAAACCTTCAACTTACAGCTACAGAAACCAACAACCAACCATTTTTAATGTGAAAAACCTTCAATTTATAACTAAACCACACATTGAAAATTTCACCATAAGCCACTTTTTAATATTAAAAACCTTCAACTTACAGCTACAGAAACCAACAACCAATCATTTTTAATGTGAAAAACCTTCAATTTACAACTAAACCACACATTGAAAATTTCACCATAAACCACTTTTTAATATTAAAAACCTTCAACTTACAGCTACARAAACCAACAACCAACCATCAATTTACAACTAAACCACACATTGAAAATTTCAACTTACAGCTACATATTACAGCTACAGAAACCAACAACCAACTATTTTTAATGTGAAAAACCTTCAATTTACAGCTAAACCACACATTAGTGAAAATTTCAACTTACAGCTACATAAACCAACAACCAGCCATTTTTAATGTGAAAAATCTTCAATTTACAGCTACATTACACATTTTATTATTATAATGTGTGATAAAGAAGGTTATTGTGAAATCTGAACTGTCGTTCTTTTAGTCAGAAATAAGTACCAGTGACATAAATTCTGGATCACCTTCTCATTCACATTGCAGAACCAAAACATAAAAATCGTTCAATGAGAAATAAGTAACAGTGACATAAATTCTGGATCACCATTTCATTCACATTGCAAAACCAAAACAAACCCTAACAGCTAATTCCACCATTGATATGAAAAGCCTTCCACTTACAACTGCATAAACCAACAACCAACCAGTTTTTAATGTGAAAAACCTTCAACTTACAGCTAAACTACACAGTATTATTATTATAATGTGTGATAAAATGGTAGTTGTGAAATATGAACTGTCATTCTTTGGTCAGAAATAAGTACCAGTGACATAAATTATGGAACACCATCTCATTCCCATTCCAGAACCAAAACAAACCCTAACAGCTAATTCCACTATTGCTATGAAAAGCTTTCAACTTAAAACTGCATAAAACAACAACCAACCAGTTTTTAATGTGAAAAACCTTCAACTTACAGCTAAACTACACATTATTATTATTATTATAATGTGTGATAAAGATGGTCGTTGTGAAATATGAACTGTCATTCTTTGGTCAGAAATAAGTACCAGTGACATAAATTCTGGATCACCGTCGCATTCACATTGCAGAACCAAAGCAAACCCGAACCTCCAACAGCTAATTCCAACGTTGATATCGCTGTCTACCATCGGCATCGCTGTACACAGACAAAATAGAAGCCACGAATTTCACCATTGATATTGCTGTCTACCTCGGCATTGCTGTATACAGAGACCCCAAAAAAATCCATTGAAATTGCAATTCACAAGGTGTGGATGAGCATGCACGTACGTTTCTGCTGATGATCATCACAGGCATCAGAGTCTGAATAAAAATAAAAAAGCTTCCATCCTCTTACTGTTCTCAGTGACAATTATAACTGATCCAATCAACATAAAAATTGAAATTATGGCCACCTTCCGATCGTATAGAGAGACAAAACTGCAATTAGTCACTTAGTCACTGTTATCATGGATTGTTTTGTTGTACTCTTCCATGGAGTTGTTAGATGTTCCTTTCTCATGAGTCCAAGCGATTGACCATTTATCAACTCATGGACACCATTTATATAAGAGCTGTTTCACTGTGCATTGTACTGGTAAATCTACAACACTCTTCCATAACTAGATAAATCTAGTAGGCTAGAAGTTTCAATCCACAACAAGATTCTTTCATAATTCTTTGATAGATAAAAATTTCTATCAAACTTGGAAAATATTTTATTTTTTTTAAATATTTAGAGAAAATCATTTTTTTATCAAATTTGAAAAATAATTTATTAAAAAAGAAAATGGATTTATTTCTTTAACTTAGTTTTTTTTTTAATATTTAGAAATAAAAAATAAATTTTCAATATATTAAAAATTTTCAAAAAAAAAAATATTTTTCATAAAAGAAAATTAAAAATACATTCCACACGATATATAGTTGCCAAAGTTTGTCCTACTACCTATACATATAATTCAACTACCTATAGTTCTACCCATTATTCATCCTAAAAATAACCCTTAAATTGACATGCCCAAAAAACTTACATTACATTTCATAAAATCTCTTATAAGTTAACCAAATCAAAATCTAATGTACCATGTTATATTATAAATTCAAGTTTACTTTTATATATTTTTTTAATATTTAGAAACAATATTTTTTTTATCAAACTTAAAAAATAATTTATTAAAAAAGAAAACAAATTTATCTTTTAACTTTTTTTTTTTTTAATATTTAGAAACAAAAAATAATTTTTCAATATACTAAGAATTTTCAAAAAAACAATTTTATTTTTCATAAAAAAAACTTAAAAATACATTCCACATGGTACATAGCTGTTAAAGTTTGTGCTACTGTCTATACATATAATTCAACTACCTATAGTTCTACCCATTATTGGTCTTAAAGATCACCCTAAAATTAACATGCACAAAAAATTTACATTACATTTCATAAAAACTTCTATCAATTAACCAAATCAAAGTCTAATGTACCATTTATATTATAATTTCAAGTTTACTTTTATATTCTTTTAAAAATAAGTTGGTTAAGTTCCATTCTAGTTCCAAATTATTTTATTCAATATTTTAAAAGTGTTGAACTTAAAAAAATAAAAAAAATAGATGTACGATACTAAAGAATAATAATATTATTAGAAAATCAGTTTTCCATGTTATCAAAAATATAATATTATTAAATTTGAATTTATGATATTAAAGAATAATAATATTGTTAGAGATTCAAGTTTTCATGTTTTCAAAGAATAATAATATTATTAAATATTGAGGTTTCCATCTTTTCATTAAATTTAAATGTGATAATTGAAATCAATTTCTACTATAAAGTACAATTAACCCAAATTTAATTGTCAATACAAAATATTATTTATAGATAGAAAAACATTTTTGAAAATCTAATAAGTATGGTTAAAACATTTAATCACAACTAAAAATTCATAGGTGTTTAAATTTAAGTTTTAGGGATTAAATTTAGTAAAAATAACATGGTAATTTAATTTAAGGTTGCAACCTAGCAAAATGTCAAAATCTATGTTTATGAGACAAGAGACCCCCTCTTCATAGTGATTTTGACTGCCTAGTCTATAGAGGTGTACTACCCTACCCCCTCACGTTTTAATGTAGAGTCATGTTTTAAAAACATAGGTGCCACCTTGAGTTTCTGATGGTGTAACATGTGGCATGCAAAAGATGATAGTCTCGGACTTGGTTTTTGCTAATATACCTAATGTTTTAACGCTTATAGGAGGTTAAGGCCTCTACTTTTGATCCTCGTGTGAGGATGTTCTTTTGCTAGAATGGACCTTTTTGAAGTACTAATCACGATGGAGGCCCTAAAGGTGTTGTTCTTGTTCTTAGGGTTGTTCCTTGGTTGGGATCAATCATTACCTCTTCAAGTTTGGATCCATATAACATGTGTGTGTGGATTACTTGCATGTGTATGAGTAGGTTGATCAAGTTTTCCTCCATATATTCTCCATATCTTCTTGGTGATAATGTCTACCCATTGGATCAACTTACTAATTATCTCCCAAATGCATATTGGATCTTTCTTAGTGATTTTAATTAACAAGGTCAAATGAGAGGGTGACACAGAAGGTGGATTTCCCTCTGTGATTATTGGAAAATAGAAAGATGGTTGGAATTGAAGCAAGCCGAGGTTTCATAGTTTTTATATGAATTAGAGATGATAGCGCTTGGATTTTGGGGGTTGGTTCACTTTATCCAATAGGAGGAGAATAATTGATATAATTTAGGTGATGTTGGAAAATATTTATGCCCCAAAGGAGGGGATATCCTTTTCTCGTGAAAATGAGCATAGTGTAGGTGCCCCATAACAATATACAAGTTTGGACCATTTCCCTATTTCTTCCATTATGAATCTTGGGGAGGTGGCCTGCCTCTACACTTTGCTTTATTTCAATTTGAATGTATCACAACTTGAATCCATAGGCTATTGTGTGCTCATTTTTAAGGTATGGAATTTTATGCCTAGGCCTTAGGGAGATAGTGGTTGGGTTTTGAGGTGGGAAAAAACTATTAAAAGGACTACTAATTATTTTTAAGCGTGGGGTATGATTGTGGCTTGTTCTAGGAGAAGAAAAAATAAATAAATAAAGGAAAAGGTTGGCTAAGAGTTGCATAGTCCTAGAAGAGGACTTGCACAATATTCATGAAATAGTTGTAGATTTTAACCTTGTACAATTAATTACTACAAATAGATTCTTGATAAAATAAAAAAGATACAATGGAAAACACACACACACACATTACACAGAGATGTTTTCCCTGGAAACCTAAACCAAGAATGTTGATGTTTTGTAGTAGTGGGAGGTATTCCCTCCACGACAACTTCTCTTAGAGAAGAAGATTCCAAGAAGTCAAAGAAAGACCATTGAATAGTTGAAGAATACCCCAGAAGAGAAGTCAAACCCACACGAAAATAATAAAGGAAAAATAGAATTCCAGGAAGAGAAGTCGGCCCTAGTAAAGTGACTTGAAGACTATAAATAAAGGGATATGCCTTGCCATTTGACACACATTCACTCAACTACTCAGCCAGTGCGCAAGTCTAGTAGCAGTTTCGACGAATTCTTCAAGGAGAATCTTAGCATTTGTTTTTGGCGATGCACTATCTTTGTTTAGTGTTGCTCAGTTGTCTACCCTTGCTAGGGTTTGACAGGAAGAATAAATAAGTACTTATTATTAGGGTTTCTTCATTGTTGGTTTTGCTCTTGTGAATAGAGCTTGTTCAAGGTTTTATTGTGTTATCATAAACATTCTCTCTAAGAAACGTTGGTTGGGTTTTCCCCGAGTTTGGGGTTTTCCAAGGATAAATCTTTGTGTCTTCTTGTGCTTGTCTATCTGCTTCTAGATCTTGCTTATTTTTTCAGTATATGGTTGTTGAATGTTAAAGAGAGATCAAAATACTCCGGTAACTCTATTGCTACCGAAAATTTAAGAAAATATAACATGGTATCAAAGCATGAGGGTTGAAGCCAGATTTGCCCTAGCACAAGACACTAGCAAGAGAAAATATTGCTAGTTGTTGAGGTTTTTCTAGTGCCAAGGATGAGGAAAAAATTTCATTAGAAAACTCGCCTAACCCTATCACATGTCCTAAAACCATAACGTTGAATTTTTAAGAAGGTTGAAATTTTGGGATTTTTTCAAGCCTAGAGTTTCTACAAGCAAAAATGATTAGAAGTTTGAGAGTTGAAGATAGGATGGATGGAGCAGAGAATTTTATATCATGGAAGCATATAATACTTTTAATTCTAGAAGATAATGATATCTTGGATCATGTCAAGCAAGTTCTCCTAGAACAAGAATACAACCAAGAAGCAAAAATGCTTACGAGACTATATGAAAGTAAGAATACAAGCATGAAGCTAACCCTAATGAATTAACTCAGAAATGTGATGATGAACAAGTTAGATTCAATTTATACCTACTTCATGAGGATTTATTACAATAACTATTGGCTAGAAACTATTGGAGATTCAATGGATGATGTAGATCTTGTGACTACAACTCTAAATGGATTTCCTTCTTCTTGGGATGCATTTGTTCAAGGAAATTGTGCAAGAAGGAAATTTTCTAAATTTGACAAGCTATGGACAAACTGTGCCCAAGAAGAATCAAGATTGACATCCAATATGCAGAAGACCAGTGATGAATAGAATCAATCTCTTTCTGCTCATGTGAAGAAAAGGAAAGAAAGAAGAAACAACAGTCCGAAGAAAATAGAAGATCAATTCCATATCATAAGAAGGATGTATCTAATATTAGATGTTTCAACTGCCAAAATTTGGGACGCTTTTCTTACGAGTGTTCTCAAGGAAAAGGAAAAATAAAACATCATGCACATGCAACAAATATGAAGGACTCTACAACTCAAAATAATACAAGGGAAACAAAAGATGAAGAGTATATATTTGTCTCATCTCTCACAGGTAACATCACTCAAGGAAGTGATATTTGGATAGTGGACAGTGGTGGTTCCAAGCACATGATCGGTTTATGAAATTATCTTACAAATTTGACAAAAAATATATCATCCCTTCAAGTGGAACTTGGAGATGATTCCAAGCATGTAATAAAAGGATTAGGAGAAGCCTCCTACCAACTTGATTCACGTAACTCTATTTCAAAGAAGAATCTCCTTTCTATCTTTGCCTTAGAATATTGAGGCTTCAGAGTAACTTTGTTGATGGCCAAGTCCTTCTATGGCCTAAGGGTTCAAGTATAGATTCAACTACCGTGATCAGTGTGCGAGAGGGAGGATTGTATAAATTAAAGGGACACCTAGCAAAAAACCTTGTACACAACAATATTATCTCTAATGACCTATGGCACTGAAGATATGCTCACCTCAAATACAGATCCTTTCCAGTTTTGAGCAAGATGGTTACATGTCTACCAGATATGCAGGTGGATCATGATGGAGTATGCAAAGGAAGTCCACTTGGAAATAATGCCAAGGGAAGTTTTCCAAGTAGTAACAATAGATCCAAGAGGATATTAGACATTATACATTCAAATGTATGCGGACAATGAAAATACCATCTCTAGGTAACTTTTTATATTATTTCACTTTTATTAATGATTTCTCATGTAAAACATGGATCTATTTCTTGAAAGCAAAAGATGAAGTTTTCAATAAGTTTCAAGAATTCAAGGATTTAGTAGAAAATCTCTCTAGAAGAAAGATTAAAATTTTGAGGTCAGATAATGGAGGTGAATACACCTCAAATGAGTTCAAGGAATTTTGTAGAGAAGCAAGGATTAATAGGGAGATGACAACTCCTTACAACCCCCAACAGAGTGGGGTTGCAAAGAGAAAGAACATATCAATTATAGAAGCAGCTAAAGCAATGATCCATGACCAGAAATTACCCATGCATATATGGGAAGAAGCATCCAATATAAATGTATATGTCCATAACATAAGTCATCGTAAGATATTTGGGAACAAGACACCGGAAGAATTACTCACCATAAAGAAATCAGAAGTCATCCACTTGAGGATATTTAGCTGCCCATCGTACCTACATATTCCCAAAGAAAATAGAATGAAGATAGAGCCTCCAGGTTTGTTGGATATAATGAGACTTCCAAGGATTATAGAATATACATCCCCGGATAGAGACATATTGAGATTAGCAGGGATGTCACCTTTGATGAAGAAGCAACCTTCAGTAAATATAGAGAGTCTCACATGAATGAGGATAGAGAGGAGAAAGAGACTCCAAAGGATGCGTAGATGATTGACTCTACTCCAAAAGAACACATCCCAAAAGATCAGAATGAGATAGTAGAGCTAGAGATACCGGTAGATGCACCCAAAGAGGTTACTTACCAAGAAGACACCAACATGACTCCAGAACACTTTGTAGGAAGAAGAAAAACATCCATCTCCCAGTGGCTCCTTCAAAGAGAGCAAGAGACCACGCCCGTTTCTGAGCTATGTGGCTGTAATGAGTAATATCATTGATTCAAAACCTTCCACTTATGAGGAAGTTGCAAAGAAGCAAGTGTGAAAGCATGTTATGATGGAAGAGTACCAATACATCATGAAGAGTGATGTGTGGGAAGTGGTTATGACACCAAAAGGGATGTCAATAGTGACTTCCAAGTGGATCTACAAGATCAAGCATGCTGCATATGACAACATAGAGAAGTAAAAAAAATTATTTTTGGTTAGAGGATTCTCCCATAAAGAGGGAGAAGATTATGACGAGACATTTTCTCTAATAGCCATGTACACTTATATTAGATCTATTATTTCTATTGCTTCTCTTATGGGCTGGAAATTACAACAGATGGATGTAAAGATTGCTTTATTGAATGGTATAACTGAAGAAGAAGTGTACATAGAGAAGACAAAAGATTTTGTAATCTATGGGAAGGAGTTTCGGCATTCGAGAAGGAGTTCTGGCATTCGGGAAGGAGTTTCGACATTCGGTAAGGAGTTCCAACGTCCTAAATTGTGTGTGTTTTCAGGGAGTGGTAGCAATGGATTTTGACTATCCATAGGACGATTGTGAGACTCACTCCAGAAATGATTTTCAAGAAATTTGACATCTCTGCTGAGAATGAGTTTCTTTGGAATTGGATTGTAGAGTCTCTAGGCTTTGGATGTCTCACTCTAGCCAAGAAAAATGCATTTCTCACTTCTATCATCAATTTTCTTCCTTAATTCAAAGGTATGTGAGCAAATGCAATACATCCAAATGTCCTAAGATGAGAAACGTTCAATTTTTCCCCACTCCATGCTTCTTGAGGGACCCTCATCTTGACACTAGTGGTTGGAGATCTATTCAAGAGATAAAGTGAGCATGCTACTGCTTCAACCCAAAATCGATTTGACAGACATTTCTCTCTGAGAAGGCTCCTTGCCATATTCATTATAGTCTGATTTTTCCTTTTAGCTACTCCATTTTGTTGTGGAGTATACCTGGTTTTGGTTTGCATGATTATGCCTTGTGATTTGCAGAAATTTACAAATGTTGAAATAATGTAACTGCAAAGTGTATTCTTATTATTATTTGATACATTATTCATTGGATCAATCCCCATTGTGGATTGATCATGTCGGATATTTTAAAAGGACCAAATCCCTTTTTGCAGATTGGTCATATTGTAATTATAAAAGGCAAAAGAAGAAATCGGCCCCAGAATATATCAAAGAGGCCCTGAAACATAATAAAGGTGGTTATAACCACCCAGTTGGAGAAGTTGACCCTACCAGTGAAGAGACACTTCACACGTGTCAGTCTTATATAAATAAGGAGGCTAGCGCCTCACTTAGACACACAACTCACTTGCTCATTTTGTGAGACAAGTTTCAGATATGTAGTTAGAGAAGAAGGAGAGAGAGTGGCGCATATCTGGGAGAGGATATTCTTCATTAGTTTAAGAGATCTCTTAGCATTGTATTGGCTATCTATAATAAGGAAGTTTTTCTAGGTTTTCTTCCCCTAGAGGGTTTCCGAGGATAAATGTTGTGTCTCTTGTGATTGTGTATTTCTCAATGATATTGTATTATGCTATTGTTATCTAATGAAATGCAAAGAAATATAATAATGGGTTAAACATTAACATGGTATCAGAGCCAAGCTGAAGGAATCATCTTTCACAAGAGTGAAAAACGTCACTGTTGTCGTACATGAAAATTAGGGCTTTTTGATGGTGAAGCTTTTCATCCCCAAAACCATCTAGAAAAGTGCACCCTCCCCTAAGGATCACTTTGGCACTCTCAATGCACATTTTTAGTGGTTGGATCTCTCGAAAAGTGAAACCTTAGTTTCAAAAAGTACCAGAAGTACCAAAAGACCAGTGTACCAGAAGTACCAGAAGTACCAGAAGTACCAAAGTACCAGAGGTACCAGAAAACTAGAAGCACCAATCCAGAAATACGTAGATCAAATTTGGAGGAGAAAAAGTTGGATTTTCTCAGATCCAAAAACATCAGGCTACTCGCCTCAGCAAAGCGCACTTCCTGGTAAGTTCAGATTTTGATTTTGAGCACTTTCATCTTTCGATCATTTTCCTAGCTCTAGGTAAAGATGTCTGCAAGCGTTAATATTGTTGACAAGCTAGAAGGAGTGGAAAAATTTCGTGCCTGGAAGTATAGGATTGGTCTCATTCTTGAAGAGAATGACCCAGCAAGATTTGTAAAATAAGAAGTACCAGAACCCGTTGATGCTGTAGAAAAGGCAAAGCATCAAAAGGACACAATCAGGGCCAAAAGAATCATTGCAGATTCAATCAAAGACCACCTGATTCCTTAGGTGTCATCTAAGAAGACTCTGAAAGAAATTTTTTATGCCTTGACTAGACTATATGAAGGAAAGAACATAAACCAGAATATGAACCTAAGAACTCAACTGAAGAATACAAGGATACAAAAAGGAGAAACGATTCAGGAATACTTCTCTAGAATCTCAAAATTCAAAGAAAAATTAGAAGCTATTGGTGATGCCATAAACGAAGACAAACTCATAATGACGACCCTAAATGGTCTCACAAGACCTTGGGATGCATTCATCCAAATGATATGTGCCAGAACGAAGAAACTGAAGTTTGATAGTCTATGGGAAGAATGCATCCAAGAAGAAATAAGAGTAGTGAATCATGAAGCGTTACTAGCAAGAGATGATGATCAAGCCCTAGCTACTCACACCAAAGGAGGAAGGAAGAAACCCTACTTCCAAAAGGAGACTCATAAAGAGCCTCAACAGTCAAACAAATTCAATCATAAAGAATCTCATCCAAGGAGATTTCAGAAGAAAGGACAACGAAAGGAAAGGGACTACTCATATGTACAATGCTATCATTGTGAAAATATGGGACACATTGTGAAGTTTTGTCCAACCAGACGAGAAGAATACAAGAGAAAACATAAGAGGCTCCATGCCCATGTAGTAAAAAATGAAGAGTCACCCACAAAGATGATAAGAGAGCAGATCAAAGACCATGTCTTGATCTCTGCCCTCTAAGGATCTGTAACACCCAGAGAGGACACTTGGTTCATTGATAGTGGTGCATCCAGGCACATGACGGGACAAAGAAACATTCTCTCTTGTATCTCAGAAAAGATTTTTTCTTAGAAAGTGACACTTGGAGATGATTACCAATATCCCATCAAGGGAGTGGGAGAATCAAACCACAAACTGAATTCAGGGAATTCACTAAAAATGAAGGACGTACTATATGTACCAGGCTTGAAGAAGAACCTACTCTC
>ML820796.1:40887-56712 GCA_009831015.1 Picea engelmannii
TCTAAAGATGAAGTGTTCAACAAGTTCAAGGAATTCAAAGCCTTGATAGAGAACCTTTCTGAAAGGAAGATTAAGATACTCAAGTCAGATAATGGAGGAGAATATACCTCAAAAGAGTTTGTGAACTTCTGCAAAGATGTTGGCATCAAGAGGGAACTCACTACTCCCTATAATCCCCCAAAAAACAGTGTAGCTGAACATAAGAACAGAACCATAATGGAAGTTGTGAAGACTATGATCCATGATCAAGATCTTCCTATGTGATTATGGGAAAAAGAAGTAATGGTAGCTATATATGTGCAGAACCGATTGTCCCATAGTGCACTTGGGCTCAAGACACCAGAAGAGATGTTCACCGAAAATAATCCAGAGGTAAGCCATCTCAAAATATTTGGTTGTCCAGTGTTTATTCATATACCTAAAGAAAAGAGAAACAAGTTGGACCCTTCAGGAAAGAAGGGAATATTTGTGGGATACTGTGAGGTATCCAAGGCCTTCAGAATCTATATACCAGGTCAACATCACATTGAGATCAGCAGGGATGTGACCTTTGATGAAGATGCAATGCTCAAAAAATCTAAACAATGTCATCTTGAAGAAGTATATGAAGAGGAAACCGTAATCCCTATTACTACAATGAGGGAGGTTCCCAGAGCTGTAGAACCAATGAGAGAAGTTGTAACTTCTCCTGATGAGGAACTTCTAGAAGACCATGATATAGTAGAAGTGCAAGAACCTCCTCAGATGACGACCCTCCATAAAAGAAAGCCATCTTGGGCTAGAGAGGTTATTCAAGATGGAGAGAAGTACAGTGTTCCCCAAGGAACTACGAGACAGGTGAAAAGACCAAATCCATTCTCCATTTATACGGCTTTGATGTGTGATCTCCTAGAAGAGGAGCCTACCTTCTTTGAAGAAGCCATTTAGAGGAAAGAATGGGTAGATGCCATGACAGAGGAATACCAATCCATAATGAAGAACAAAGTATGAGAAATAGTTCCCAGACCAAAGAGTAAAGAGGTGGTATCCTCTAGATGGCTCTTCAAAATCAAACATGCTGCTGATAGAAGTATTGAGAAGTATAAAGCAATATTTGTCGCTCGTGGCTTTTCCCAAAAAGAAGGCATTGACTATGAAGACACATTCTCTCCTGTGGCCAGATACACTTCACTCAGAACCATCTTAGCTCTTGCAGCTAAGATGAACTGGATGTTGCACTAGATTGACGTAAAGACAACTTTCCTAAACGGTGTCATCGAAGAGGAAGTGTATATAGAGAAACCTCAAGGATTTGAGGTTGAAAATAGGAAGTCTCATGTCTGCAGATTGAAGAAAGCCTTATACGGATTGAAGCAATCTCCTAGAGCTTGGTATGGCCGTATAGATAGTTTCTTGATGAGCTTAGGCCTTACTAAGAGTAAAGTAGACTCTAACCTCTAGTTCATGAATGATGAGCCAGTAATCTTACTGCTATATGTGGATGACTTATTCTTAACTGGAGAAGAAAAGCTCATCACTGAATGTAAAAAGAGACTTGCCTCGAAATTTGAAATGAAAGACCTTGGCCTAATGCATTATTTCTTAGGTCTTGAGGTATGGCAGAGTCCTGAGAAAATATTCCTTAACCAAGGGAAGTATACGGTCGAAATCCTGAAGAGATTCGACATGTCGGAATGCAAGCCCATGAATACACCCATGGAACTGAAGCTGAAGTTGTTGGTCGATACTTCGTCAGATTTGATTGATGCCACAATGTACAGACATATTATTGGATCGTTGATGTACCTGACAAACACCAGACCAGATATTTGTTTTGCCATGAACACCTTGAGTCAATTTTTGGTAGAACCTAGACATGTTCACCTAGTGGTTGCAAAACATGTGATGAGGTACCTTAAGGGTACAATAGATTATGGTCTCAGCTATGATGGAGAGCATGATTTCACATTGAATGAATATACTGATGCAGATTGGGCAGGAAGTGTTTCTGACAGGAAAAACACTTCAGGATGTTGTTTCAGTTTGGGATCAACGATGATCTCATGGCAGAGTTGGAAGAAATATAGCATTTCTCTCAGCACAGTGGAAGCAGAATACATTGTTGCTTGTTCTGCCAGCTGCGAAGCTATATGGCTTCGAAAGTTGTTGACTGACCTATTTGACTTAGAGATGAGAGCAACCTTGATTCTATGTGACAACCAGAGCTGCATAAAGATGACAGAGAATCCTGTATTCCACGATAGGTCGAAGCACATAGAGATCCGTTATCATTACATCCATGACATGGTGTAGAGAGGAGCCTTAAAGTTCCAGTACATTAGCACAGATGAACAGGTTGCTGACATGTTGACCAAGCCACTATCTTGTATGAAGTTTGAGTACTTTCGAGATAATCTTGGTATAGTCCGAAAGGACCCTCCTCGAAAGGGGGAGTAGATGTTGTGATGAGACATATCTTGCTTCCGACCTGATGGTTGTGACGTAAATCAAGATGATGTGATATGACTAGTACTATGCTTCTAGCTGGATAGTTGTGACGTAAAGCCAGACTAGTATCCTGCTTCCGACCTGATGGTTGTGGCATAAAGCAGGACGAGTACCTTGCTTCCAACCTGATGGTTGTGACGTAAATCAAGATGATGTGTGACTATTACTATGTTTCTTGTTGTATAGTTGCGACGTAAAGAAAGTCTAGTTCCTTGCTTCCAACCCGATGGTTGTGACGTAAAGCGGGATGTGTACCTTTCTTCCGACCTGATGGTTGTGACGTAAAGCAAGATGATATGATGAGACTAGCACTGAGCTTCCAGCTGGACAACTATGACGTAAATCCAGTCTAGTATCTTGCTTCCGACCTGATGGTTGTGACATAAAGTAGGACGAGTATCTTGGTTCTAGCTTGAGTGTTGTGACGTAAAGCAAGACGATGAGATGAGACTAGTACTGTGCTTCCAGCTTGATAGTTGTGATGTAAAGCCAGTCTAGTATCTTTTTTCCAGCCTGAGTGTTGTGACATAAAGAAAGACATTGAGATGAGACAAGTATTGAGCTTCCATCTTGACAGTTGTGACGTAAAGCTAGTCCTGTATTATGATGAGCCAACCTCATGCTGTGATGATGATGATGTATTAGTTTTTATACCAATACATATTGATGCAGATGATGATGGCATTCCTTTGAGAATGACGGTGTTGTCGATGAAGAAAACTTCGGATGATTTATAGATACACCAGTCAGTGTTCCAATATGATATTGATGATGTTGTTCTCTCACCCACTTCATGGTGTTGATGATGTTGTCCTCTCTCTCTCTCTCTCTCTCGCATGATGTTGCTGAAGAATAACCTTCTTGTTAAGGGGGAGTGTTGAAATAATGTAACTGCAAAGTGTATTCTTATTATTATTTGATATATTATTCATTGGATCAATCCCCATTGTGGATTGATCATGTTGGCTATTTTAAAAGGACCAAATCCCCTTTTGCGGATTGGTCATATTGTAATTGTAAAAGGAAAAAGAAGAAGTCGGCCCCAGAATATATCAAAGAGGCCTCGAAACATAATAAAGGAGGTTACAACCACCCAGTTGGAGAAGTCGGCCCTGCCAGTGAAGAGACACTTCACACGTGCCAGTCTTGTATAAATAAGGAGGCTAGCGTCTCACTTAGACACACAACTCACTTGCTCATTTTGTGAGACAAGTTTCGGATCTGCAGTTAGAGAAGAAGGAGAGAGAGTGGCACATATCTGGGAGAGGATCTTCTGCATTAGTTTAAGAGATCTCTTGGCATTGTATTGGCTATCTATAATAACGAAGTTTTGCTGGGTTTTCTTCCCCTAGAGGGTTTCCCAGGATAAATGATGTGTCTCTTGTGGTTGTGTATTTCTCAGTGATCTTGTATTATGCTATTGTTATCTAATGAAATGCAAGGAACTATAATAATGGCTTAAACATTAACAACAAATTCTTTGGAGCTATATTTTCCTCCCCAATCTGACTTGAGAACTTTCACATATTTTCCACTATGTTTTTCAGCTTCGACCTTGAACGCTTTGAACTTTGCAAAAATTTCAGACTTGTGTCTCAGAAAATAGATCCATATTTTCATGTTGAAATCATCAATAAACGTTGCCACCTATTGACATTGTTTTCATTGGTCCACAGAGGGAAGTCTGAACGAGCTTTAGGTGTTGTTTGGCTTGAGTGGAAGACTATAGAAAAATAGTTCTCTTTTATTTTCCAAGAATGCAAGACTCACATGGGGGATTTTTCTCTTTGAATATATCTAGACCTTTGACCATGGAGTGCTTTTGTAGAAGACTTAGACTCTGAAAGGGAAGATGTCCAAATATTGCATGACAAACCATAGTTTGATTGGGGGTGGATGCACTTTGTGCATAAGATTGAGTCGAATTTGCAGTTCTAAGGGTCAGGGGAAACATTCTATTCCTAGTCATGTGGATTTCAAAAATCATTTTTTTGCTGGGAGATTTGTCATATATCCTACATGATGCTCCTTCAAAAAGTAACTTATAGCCATGTTCAATTAGTTTTCCTACGCTTAATAGATTATGTTTTAGATCTGGAACGTGATAGACATTGTTTATGTCTTTCTTGACATTTTGTTTAGTGAGAATAGGTACAGTTCCTTTTCCTTGAACTTTGACTAAAGAGTCATATCCAAGTGTAATATAATATGAAATAGAAGAATCAATGCATGAAAGTAAATATTTTTTACCTATCATGTGATTGCTGCATCCATTGTCCAACAACCGAAGGTCTTTGTGTTGTTCTTCAGTCTTGTGGCATGAGAGAAACATTCCATCTGAGGTTTCTCCTTCATGATTTGAGACATGTGCTCTTCCTGAGTGTTGATCTGCTTGCTTCTTCCGACATTTAGATCCATAGTGACCATACTTTTTGCAGTAGTAGCATTGTATGCTTTCTTTGTCATTTGATCTCCTCCCTCTGCCACTTTGAGGTTGTAAATTCTGATACTGGGTTTGATGCCTGTGACCTTCACTTGAGTGATTGTTACTTGGACTTATCCCTCTTCCTCGGTGACCTATTCCTTTGCCTCTGCCTCTCCCTCTGTTGAAGGAGAATTGAGTTTTGAAGGTGTTGGTGATTGACTCATATTCTAGATGTAGTCTGGTCTCATGTATCAATAGAGAGCCCGTTAGTTCATCTGTTGAAAAATTTGACAGATCCTTGGATTCAAGTATGGTTGTAACAACCCTTTCAAATTTATTTGGAAGAATTCTGATGACTTTCTCAACAATCCTCTAATCAAGGATGACTTCACCAGTCACCCTGATCTGGTTTACAATTCCCATGACTCTAGTCATAAATTGATCAACATTTTCAGACTCTGTCATTTTTAAAGTCTCAAAAAGTGTCCTCAAGGTCTGCAACTTAAATGTTTTGACCCTGTCATTTCCATGGTAAGTTTTTTGTAGAATGTCCCAGACATGTTTTGAAGTAACAACACTTGTTATTTTTTTGAAAAGTGAGTCATCAACTGAGTTTTGAATCCATAACTTTACCTTATTCTCTCTTTTCCTCTGTTTTTCCTGAACAACTCTCTCTTGATTGTTCATGGCAGCTATGTTTGTTGGATCTGGTTCCACGTAGCCAAGATCCACTGGATCCTAGCACTCCTGTGCTTGTAAGAAGGATCTCATTCTAAGAGACCAAAACTCACAATTCTTTCCAAGAAGTACTGGTCCTTGTGTTGGTCCTAAATTGTTAGAGGTGGCCATTTTTGTAAAAATAATTCAGAATGAAAAAAATTTACCTGTGAAATCACTTGATGAAAATAGACAGGTTGCCTTCCTGTTTCTTGCGAGTGAAACTGGTTCTGCGAAGTTCTGTACGTGACTTTGGGCCGAAAAATGTGGGGCAAACCACTTCTTTAGCTCTGATCTGGCTGGATCTGACTATCCGAGCATGATATCTACAGAGTCAGAGCTCTGATCTCTATTCTTTATCAATTGTAGACCCTCTAAATGGCGGAATCGAGCTTTCCAAGTTTACTCGCAAGACAAGACTTAAACGACAAAGAAATTTTCGTGTTTAAATCCTCATATGACCACGGGCTGAAAACTAGGTGCTAATCCCAAAAATCACTACTTTGGGAGCTTCAAGCTCTTCAGACTTCAGGGCTCTGGGCGATATTCCTTTGTTACCTCTCAATTCCTTCGAGCTCACAAACCTACAAACAAGGGGAAGGGATGAACTCCGACGTTCGAGAGTTTCCTTCTGCTAATACACACTGACTTCCAGAGTGTCGAATCTCTGAAGGGTGAGATCAACCTCCACGTGTCCTCTTGATTGGACGACTAAGATTTACTTCAACCTTCAGCCCTTCGGGAGTCCTCTCAACACTACACTGTGTTCTCCCAAACCTTGAACTAGCGAAGTGGAAGATCCTTCATCCACATGTCTTCATCGATGGATGGTCCATATGAACTCCGACTCTTCGGAGCTTCAGAAGTTCGCGACTCATCACACTTTAGTTCTTTCGGAGTGTTGATCTTCCAAAATTTTGAAATGACGTCGCATGTCCACTGAAACCAATGTCCAAGATTAACTCTGGGCAACCAACCCTTCGACGAACCTGGCTCCCTCACACTACTTAAACCACCGAAGTGCTCTAGTGCCAAAGTGTGGGATCATGTGATGCGTGTCCCCTTTGGCTCCAATGATCCATATCTACTTTGCTCCTTCGGGACTTCAATAATCTTCTTCTGTTATTCCTCCCGAACAAAGAACCAACGAAGCACTTGTCCTCCAATCCGACGATGGTGATTTACTTCAGGGCTTCGGGCCTCTTTAATGAAACAATACCAACTATCCTTTGAAGCACCAGATTGTCGAATATGGAGATCTTTTGGCACATGTCCTCTGGATCCAATGGTCCAGAGTTAATTCGGCTCTCTAGGACTTCGAGAGTCTTGTGACCTTCTCGTCCATAATTCTCCGGGATGATTCACCTCCAGACTATAGGATCTATTGACATGCATCCTCTGCTTGGATTGACGGACATGATTTTGGATTGAAACTTCAGAAGATTTTGACTCCTCTACAACCTTTGCACGAAATACGTTGAATACACGAAGTCCGAAGAACTTTGGTTGTTAAACCCTACACACTTTTTCTTGATCTAACGATGACTCTTGCTCTCGCCCATATCTAATAGTTGAAAACTATTCGCCTCTTATGCACACTCCTCGTCCTTTCTGAGTTTGATTTAATGGCTTAGATCCATTCTCGCGGCTGATCGTATGGTCGTTGTAGCTTCTCCTCTGCTACGACTGTATTTTCCTCCTGAAGAAGGGATTTCTCTAATCTTTAAATGTTTCATCCTTCTATAGGGTTTCTTCCACGAGTTGTGATATCTCCAATGATTTTTTGAGCGGACTGCGGACTGCTCTCTAGGCTCTGTGAAGAGGCTTACCTCCTGTGTTCTTGTCTGCGAGACAACGTATTCTTTGTACTCTTCCTGTTGGGATTGGCCTAATCTCGAAGCACTGTGAAGAGGCTTACATCCTAAGCTCTGATACCATGAATATTTCTTCCTGTACAACGACACACGGACTTTCTCGACTTGACCTTCCGCCCTTTGCACTAGATGAACTCATGTTTACAAAATATTCAAAATTCTCGGACCCCACGAGTAGATTGCAGCAGATTGAATTCATACCCTCAGGTTAGCTTGAAACCCGAAGCTAGGTTCCATGATGAGATGGAGACGATGGAGGGAGCCGAGGAACCAGAGAAATTCAGATTTTTTGAGCAGCTGGAAGGAGTCTCGAAAATACGAATGAAGATTGAAGGAGCAGCTTGCCTATTTAGAGGTCAAGGAAAGGGACATTCCCCAAACTTAACTCTCACTTCATTAAAGCATATAACATAAATCAGCAACCAACCAATTTTTAATATGAAAAACCTTCAACTTACTGCCAATTTTTAATATTAAAAACCTTCCACTTTTTAATATTAAAAACCTTCAACTTACAGTTATAGAAACCAACAACCAACCATTTTTCATGTGAAAAACCTTCAATTTACAGCTAAACCACAACTTACAGCTACATAAACCAACAACCAGCCATTTTTAATGTGAAAAACCCCTACACCACACATTTTATTATTATAATGTGATAAAGAAGGTCATTGTGAAATCTGAACTGTCATTCTTTTAGTCAGAAATAAGTACCAGCGACATAAATTCTGGATCACCATCTCATTCACATTGCAGAACCAGAACAAACCCTAACAGCTAATTCCACCATTATGAAAAGCCTTCAGCGAGAAATAAGTACCAGTGACATAAATTCTGGATCACTATCTAGTTCACATTGCAGAGCCAAAACAAACCCTAACAGCTAATTGCACCATTGATATGAAAAGCCTTCCACTTACAACTGCATAAACCAACAACCAACCAGTTTTTAATGTGAAAAACAATGAAGTTACAGCTAAACTACACAGTATTATTATTATAATGTGTGATAAAATGGTAGTTGTGAAATATGAGCTGTCATTCTTAGGTCAGAAATAAGTACCAGTGACATAAATTCTGAAACACCATCTCATTCCCATTCCAGAACCAAAACAAACCCTAACAGCTAATTCCACTATTGATATGAAAAGCCTTCAACTTACTACTGCATAAAACAACAACCAACCAGTTTTTAATGTGAAAAACTTACATCTAAACTACACAGCATTATTATTATAATGTGTGATGAAGATGGTCGTTTTGAAATATGAACTGTGATTCTTTGGTCAGAAATAAGTACAAGTGGCATAAATTCTGGATCACCATCTCATTTACATTGCAGAACCAAAACAAACCCTATCAACTAATTCCACCATTGATATGAAAAGAAATAAATACCAATGACATAAATTCTGGATCACCATCTCATTCACAAACCCTAACAGCTAATTCCACCATTGATATGAAAAGCCTTCAACCAGAAATAAGTACCAGTGACATAAATTCTGAATCACCATCTCATTCACATTGCATAACCAAAACAAACCCTAACAGCTAATTCCACCATTGATATGAAAAGCCTTCAACTTACAACTGCATAAACCAACAACCAACCAATTTTTAATGTGAAAAACCTTCAACTTATAGCTGAGCTACACAGTATTATTATTATAATGTGTGATAAAATGGTAGTTGTGAAATATGAACTGTCATTCTTTCGTGAGAAATAAGTACCAGTGACATAAATTCTGGAATTCCATCTCATTCCCATTCCAAAACCAAAACAAACCCTAACAGCTAATTCCACTATTGATATGAAAAGCCTTCAACTTACAACTGCATAAAACAACAACCAACCAGTTTTAAATGTGAAAAACCTTCAACTTACAGCTAAACTACACAGCATTATTATTATAATGTGTGATAAAGATGGTCGTTGTGAAATATGAACTGTCATTCTTTGGTCAGAAATAAGTACCAGTGACATAAATTCTGGACCACCATCGCATTCACATTACAGAACCAAAGCAAACCCGAACCTCCAACAGCTAATTTCAACATTGATATCGCTGTCTACCTATCTCGGCATCGCTGTACACAGACAAAATAGAAGCCACGAATTTCACCATTGATATTGCTGTCTACCTTGGCATTGCTGCATACAGAGACCCAAAAAAAACCCATTGAAATTGCAATTCACAAGGCGTCGATGAGCATGCACGTACGTTTCTGCTGATGATGATCACAGGCATCAGAGTCTGAATAAAAATAAAAAAGCTTCCATCCAATCAACACAAAAATTGGAACTATGACCACCTTCCGATTGTCTTGTTGGAACTATGACCACAGAAATTGGAACTATGGAGTTGTTAGATGTTCTTTTCTCATGAGTCTAAGCGATTGACCATTTATCAACTCATGGACAACATTTAGATGTTCTTTTCACTGTGCAGTGTACTAGTAAATCTACAAGACTCTTCCATAGTAGGCCAGAAATCTCAACCCATAACAAGACTCTTCCATACCTGAAAATGACTTACAATAATTTTTTTATCAAACTTGGAAAATAATTTATTAAAAAGAAAATGGATTTATTTCTTTAATTTCTTTTTTTTAATAGTTAGAAATAATAATTTTTTTATTAAATTTGAAAAATAATTTATTAAAAAATAAATGGATTTATCTCTTTAACTTAATTTTTTTTTAATATTTAGAAACAAAAATTTAATTTTCAATATACTAAGAATTTTCAAGAAAAAAATTATATTTTTCATATAGANTTTTATTAAATTTGAAAAATAATTTATTAAAAAATAAATGGATTTATCTCTTTAACTTAATTTTTTTTTAATATTTAGAAACAAAAATTTAATTTTCAATATACTAAGAATTTTCAAGAAAAAAATTATATTTTTCATATAGAGAATTAAAAATACATTCCACATGATGCATAATACATAATTGTCAAAGTTTGTGCTACTGCCTATACATATAATTCAACTATTTATAGTTCTACTCATTATTCATCTTAAAGATAACTCTGAAATTTACATACTCAAAAGACTTACTTTACATTTCATAAAATCTCTTATCAATTAACCAAATGAAAATCTAATGTAACATTGTATATTATATATTCAAGTTTGTTTTTATATTATTTTTTAATATTTAGAAACAATAATTTTTTTATCAAGGAAAATAATTTATGAAAACAGAAAATGGATTTATCTTTTTAATTTTTTTTTTTTTTTTTAATATTTAAAAACAAAAAATAAATTTTCAATATACTAAGAATTTTCAAGAAAACAATTATATTTTTCATAAAAGAGAATTAAAAATACATTTCACATGGTACATTATACATAATTGTCAAAGTTTGTGCTACTGCTTATACATATAATTCAACTACTTATAGTTCTACCTATTATTCATCCTATAATTCAACTACCTATAATTCTATCCATTATTCATCCTAAAGATAACCCTGAAATTGACATGCCCAAAAAACTTGCATTACATCATAAAACTCATTTCAATCAACCAAATCAAAATCTAATGTACCATTGTGTATTATAAATTCAACTTTACTTTTATATTCTTTTTAAAATAAGTTGATTAAGTTGCATTCTATTTCCAAAAATTTTTATTCAATATTTTAAACGTGTTCAACTTGGAAAAATAAATTTAGGATATTAAAGAATAATAATATTATTAGAAAATCAATTCTCCATGTTCTAAAAAAAATATATAATATTATTAAATTTGAATTTATGATATTAAAGAATAATAATATTGTTAGAGATTCAAGTTTTCATGTTCTCAAAAAATAATACTATTATTAAATATTGAGGTTTTCATCTTCTCATTTAAATTTAAATGCGATAAATGAAAGAAATTTCTAATATAAAATACAATTAACTCAAATTTAATTATCAATACAAAATATTATTCATAGATAGACAAACATTTTTGCAAATGCAATAAATATTGTGAAAACATTTAATCATAAGTAAAAATTCATAGGAATGTTTTAATTTAAGTTTTAGGGATAAATTTTAGTAATAATAACATGGTAATCTAATTTAAGGTTGCAACCTAGCAAAATGTCAAAATCTATGTTTATGAGACAAGAGACCCCCTCTACATAGTGATTTTGATTGCCTAGTCTATAGAGGTGTACTACCCTACCCCCTCACGTTTTAATGTAGAGTCATGTTTTAAAAACGTAGGTGCCACCTTGAGTTTTTGATGGTGTGACGTGTGGCATGAAAAAGATGATAGTCTGAGACTTAGTTTTTTCTAATATAGCCAATGTTTTAATGCTTGTAGGAGGTTAAGGCCTCTACTTTTGATCCTCGTGTGAGGATGTTCTTTTGCTAGAATGGACCTTTTTGAAGTACTAATCACGATGGAGGCCCTAAAGGTGTTGTTTTTGTTCTTAGGGTTGTTCCTTGGTTGGATCCATATAACATGTGTGTGTGGATTACTTGCATGTGTATGAGTAGGTTGATCAATTTTTCCTCCATATATTCTCCATGTCTTCTTGGTGATAATGTCTACCCATTGGATCAACTTACTAATTCTCTCCCAATCGCATATTGGATCTTTCTTAGTGATTTTAATTAACATGGTCAAATGGGAGGGTGATAGAGAAAGTGGATTTCCCTCTGTGATTTTTGGAAAATAGAAAGATGGTTGGAATTGAAGCAAGCCCAGGTTTCATAGTTTTTATGTGAATTAGAGATGATAGCGCTTGGATTTTGGGGATTGGTTGATACGGATTATTTTCAGCATGAAATGAGATCGAAGATATAATAAAGAAATGCACAAAGATATCGCAGATATTCAATAATATAACATAAATATATCAGAGATGCAACCATAAACACAGATATACAATAATACACGATTTCTATTAATGAAATAAATGTACAGAGACTGTAAAATATAGAGTGAAAGACTCGATAGAATGGTGGCAGCTTATCTCTAAGAAGAGATGTGACAGCTACTTGCATTCGCAAGAAGATGATTACAAGGAGGCTTTGAAGGCCTTTTTACAATAAACAGGAATGAAAAAAGTCCTAGACATCCAAAAAACTAACCCTAGGAGATGAAGCGCCAAAAGTCATGTTGGCCCCGTTTGGGTAAGTTAGTACATCAACTTCCCGGGGTCGTAACTTTTGCATACCATTTTCGTTTTAGGCGTATGATAGCTCGTTGGAAAGGCATCATCGAGGAGATTCATTTTGGGGCTCAATCATGCCTTCTCCTATTATTGAGAACCTAGATCTCGAAAAACCTTCATTTGGGTCCTAAAAATGGCCCTGGAAGTTAAAAACTGCTAAAAATAGTAAATTGTCAAATTTGCCAAAAAACTGTTTTGAGCCAATCGGAAAAGGTGGGTGGCCACCGATATCCACCTGGATCAATCCTCCCTCCTTAGGAAGCAATGGTCTCCATTGCGTTGAATTCCTGGGGGAGAGGGAAAAATGTTTGCTGAATCTGCATCTTGGTGAGCTACTTGCCTTACTGGAGACGTCATGTTGTTCAGTTCGTGGAAGCCTATCATGAACCTGTTGAGGCTGAGGTTGTTCAACAAGTCAGGCTACATGAGAGGACAATGCAAAAAAGGAATCTGTGCGCTTTGCTGCAACCTTGTCGACCTGCTTCTGTTGGATAGAAGGTGCTTGGGACGAAGTTGCAGTGGTTGCAGTGTCCTTCTATTCCCCTTTTGAACATAATGTGAAGAAGATGAATTTTGCAGTATGAGATACTACCTTGCAACACTTTTTAGGTGGAACAATAGTCGGAACTACCACTGGTATTCTATAGAGATGCCCCCCCAGAGAAACAATGACATTGTGGGGCTGAGACTCATAAACAACATGGCGCTTCCACATATATGGTTGGCCCAAGAGAACATCACAGACATCTAGTGGGGCAACATCACATAATACCTCATCCTTGAAGGGTTGGATTCCATATGAAAATCAAATTTGATGGCTGACACGAAGATCTCATCCTTGGCGAAGCCACCCGATGTTTTATGGCTGCGGGTGTGGTGTTGTCGACAATCCCAACTGTTTGACGACCTCTAGTGAGATGAGGTTCTTATGGCTTCCACTATCAACAATAAAATGCAGCGAGGTCCCCTTCACCCACATTTGTGAATGAAAAAGGCGCTCCCCCTCTTCAGGATCTGTTGGTTCTTCTGGTTGAATTGTTGCGGTCACGACAATAGCAGTGGGGTCTGCGTCGATGATTTATCCTTTACCAGTATTTTCAGATTTAGATTCTGAATTAGGGTTCGGCTCCTTGTCTTTGATCTCAGACACCAATGACTGTTTTGAGCAACATTCATCGGTGTTGTGCCAGGGGCTTTTGTGGAAATCGCACCATTTTCCGGTGTCCTTCTTTGTCTTCCCGTGACCCTTCTTTTCATGTGGCTTGGACTGGTCCATCTCATGTACTGGTCCTCATAGTTGCCGCAGTGTGGTCCATCTCATGTACTGGTCCTCATAGGTAATATTGTTGACATGGGGGAGAGCTTTAAGGAGTGCGAAGGTGATCTTTTCTTTGTCGAAAAATTTGTGAACAAAGAAATAACCTTCTAGCAGATTTAACCATTTTTTTAGGGCTTCTGCATCTATCTGTCCTTCAAATACAAGAATATCAAAATTAACTTGAACCTTGAAAGGTGAGGTGCCTCCAAAGTGGTCGCTTGATGAAGATGCACTTGTTTCTATCGATAGGCGTTGAAGGATGTTGGAAAAGTTCTCCATCTTTTCGTCCCTCTGTCGTGTGAGAGCTTGCTTAAGCAACAGACTGATAGGATCGTCTGCTCCGTTGTTTTTGTTTTCTTCTGCCATTGAGGGTTTCCTGGGTGTGTGAGAGCGATTGTCCTCAAGAGAGACAAGCTCAAGACCCAACTTGCTCTACTTAGACCTTGTCGGGGACATGCACTGAAAAAAAATGACCAAGAACAGCCTGCTCTCATACCACTGGTCCGGATTATTTTTGGCACAAAATGAGATCGGAGATATAATAAAGAAATGCACAGAGATATCGCAGATATTCAATAATATAACAGAAATATATCAAAGATGCAACCATAAACATAGATATACAGTAATACACAATTTCTGTTAATGAAATAAATGTACAGAGACTGTAAAATACAGAGTGAAAGACTCGATAGAATGGTGGCAGCTTATCTCTGAGAAGAGATGTGACGGCTACTGGCATTCGCAAGAAGATTATTACAATGAGGCTTTGAAGGCCTTTTTACAATAAACAGGAATGAAAAAATTCCTAGACATCCAAAAACCTAACCCTAGGAGATGAAGCGCCAAAAGTCATGTTGGCCTCGTTTGGGTAAGTTAGCACATCAACTTTCCGGGGTCGTAACTTTTGCATACGATCTCCGTTTTAGGCATATGATAGCTCGTTTTAAAGGTATCATCGAGGAGATTCATTTTTGGGGATCAATAATGAATTCAACTATCATTGAGAACCTCTATCTCGAAAAACCTTCATTTGTGCCCTCAAAATGGCCCTGGAAGTTAAAAACTGCTAAAAATGGTAAATTGCCAAATTTGCCAGAAAATTGTTTTGAGCCAGTCGGAAAAGGTGGATGGCCATCGATATCCACCTAGATCAATCCTCCCTCCTTAGGAAGCAATGGTATCCATTGTGTTGAGTTCCTGGGGGAGAGGGAAAAGTGTTTGTTGAATCTGCATCTTGGTGAGTTGATTACCTTACTGGAAACATCACATTGCTCAGTTTGTGGAAGTCTATCACGAACCTGTTGAGGCTGAGTCTGTTCAAAAATTTGGGATACATGAGAGGATGGTGTGCATAAGGAATCTTTTCCCTTTGCTGCAACCTTGTCTACCTTCTTTTGTTGGATAGAAGGTGCTTGGGGCGAAGCTGTAGTGGTTGCAGTGTCCTTCTGCTCCCCTGTTGAATAGATTGTGAAAAATATGAATTTTGCAATATGAGATACTACCTTGCAGTACTTTTTAGGTGGAACAGTAGTCAGAACTACCTCTGGTATTATATAGAGATGACGCCCTAGAGAAACAATGACATTGTAGGGTCGAGACTCATAAACAGCGTGGCACTTCCACATATATGGTTGGCCCAAGAGAACATCATAGACATCTAGTGGGGAAACATCACATAATACCTAATCCTTGAAGGGTTGGATGCCATATGACAATCGACAATGCTGGCTGACACGAAGATCTCGTCCTTGGCGAAGCCACCCGATGTTGTATGGTTGCGGGTGTGGTGTTGTCGACAATCCCAACTGTTTGA
>ML820796.1:72336-83742 GCA_009831015.1 Picea engelmannii
TCATACTTTGGTTGTTGCGGATTTGCAGAACCAAAATCCCATTTTTTCTAGTGCTTAAATTTCTGCTCGATTTTAACAACATATTGATAGGTAGCACAGAGTGATGAGATGTCTAGAAAATCCATTTCAGTTTGGATGTATCTGTGTAGAGCCCCATGGTATTTCAGAACCAAATGTCATTCAGAATCTTTGATACCCAGCTTGGTGCGTAAGGTATGGAAGGTATTGGTGAACTTTGAAACTGCTTGGCCCGTCTCTTGCCGCAGTGTGGTCCATCTCATGTATTGGTCCTCATAGTTGCCAATAGGGTAATATTGTTCCTTTACCGCATCCAAAAAAAAATCCCAAGTGGGATCGACCCCATATATTTCAGACTCCTCTATGGAACTCTGCTCCCAATAAGTTTCCCACCAATTTTTGACATGGGGGAGAGCTTTAAGCAGTGCGAAGGTGATCTTTTCTTTGTCAGAAAATTTGTGGACAAAGAAATAACCTTCTAGCAGATTTAACCATTTGTCTAGGGCTTCTACATCTATCTGTCCTTCAAATACATGAATAACAAAATTAACTTGTATCTTGAAAGGCGAGGTGCCTCCAAAGTGGTCATTTGATGAAGATGTGCCTGTTGCTATCGGCAATCGTTGAAGGATGTGGGAAAATTTCTCCATCATTTCGTCCCTCTGTCGCATGAGAGTTTGCTCAAGCAACAGACTGATAGGATCGTCTGCTCTGTCATTTTTCTTTTATTTTGCCATTGAGGGTTTCTTGGGTGTGTGAGAGTTATTGTCCTCGAGAGAGACAAGCTTGAGACCCAAATTTCTATTCTTAGACCTCGTCGGGGACATGCACTGAAAAAAAAAGACCAAGAACAGCCTGCTCTGATACCACTGATCCAGATTATTTTCGGCACGAAATGAGATCAGAGATATAATAAAGAAATGCACATAGATATCGCAGATATTCAATAATATAACAAAAATATATCAGAGATGCAACCATAAACACAGATATACAGTAATACACAATTTCTATTAATGAAATAAATGTACAGAGATTGTAAAATATAGAGTGAAAGACTCGATAGAATGGTGTCAACTTATCTCTGAGAAGAGATGTGACGGCTACTCTCATTTGCAAGAAGATGATTACAATGAGGCTCTGAAGGCCTTTTTACAATAAAAAGGAATTCCAAAAGTCCTATACATCCAAAAACCTAACCCTAGGAGATGAAGCGCCAAAAGTCATGTGGGCCCCTTTTGGGTAAGTTAGTACATCAACTTCCCAGGGTTGTAACGTTTGCATACTATCTCCGTTTTAGGCATATGATAGCTCGTTGGAAAGATATCATTGAGGATATTCATTTTGGCATATTAATCATGCCTTTGGCTATCATTGAGAACCTCGATATCGAAAAACCATCATTTGGGCCCTCAAAATGGCCCCGGAAGTTACAAACTACTAAAAATAGTAAATTGCCAAATTTGCCAGAAAACTGTTTTGAGCTAGTAGGAAAAGGTGGGTGGACATAAATATCCACCTGGATCAATCCTCTATCCTTAGGAAGAAATGGTCTCCATTGTGTTGAGTTCCCGGGGGAGAGGGAAACGCATTTGCTAAATCTGCATCTTGGTGAGCTGCTTGCCTTGCTGGATACGTCGCGCTGCTCAATTTGTGGAACTCTGTCATGAACCTGTTGAGGCTGAGGCTATTCAACAAGTCGGGATACATGAGAAGCTGGTGTACAGAAGGAATCTTTGTTCTTTGTTGCAACCTTGTCGACCTACTTCTATTGGATAGAAGGTGCTTGGGGCGAAGCTGTAGTGGTTACAGTGTCCTTCTGTTCCCCTTTTGAACAAATTGTGAAGAAGATGAATTTTGCAGTATGAGATACTACCTTGAGGCACCTTTTAGGTGGAACAGTAGTTGAAACTACCTCTGGTATTCTATAGAGATGAACCCCCAGAGAAATAATGACACTACGGGGTCAAGACTCATAAATAGCATGGCGCTTTCACATATCTGGTTGGCCCAAGAGAACATCACAGACATCTAGTGGCGCAACATCACATAATACCTCATCCTTGAAGGGTTGGATGCCATATGACAATCAACATTGTTGGTTGACATGAAGATCTCGTCCTTAGCAAAGCCACCCAATGTTGTATGGATGTGGGTGTGGTGTTGTCCAAAATCCCAACTGCTTGACGAACTCTGTTGAGATGAGTTTATTCTGTCTTCAACTATCAACAATAAAATGTAGCGGGGTCCCCTTCACCCACATCTGTGAATGAAAAAGGTGCTCACCCTCTTCAGGATCTGTTGGTTCTTCTGTTTGAATTGTTACGGTCACGAAAATAGTAGTGGGGTCTGCATCAATGATCTGTCATTTACCAGTATTTTCATAATCATATTCTGAATCAGGGTTCGGCTCCTTGTCTTTGATCTCGACCACCAATGACTATTTTGAGCGACATTCATTGGTGTTGTGCCAGGGGATTTTATGCAAATCATACCATTTTTATGTGTCCTTCTTTGTCCTCCTTTGACCCTTCTTTTCATGTGGCTTGGACTAGTTTTCGGGAGATTGTTTGTTAGGGACGTCTTTGTCATACTTTGGTTGTTGCAAATTTGCAGAACCAAAATCCTGTTTGTTCTGGTGCTTAAATTTCTTCTCTATTTTAATAGCATATCAATAGGCAGCACCGAGTGATGAGATGTCTAGAAAATCTATTTCAGTTTGGATGTATCTGTGTAGAGCCCCATGGTATTTTAGAACCAAATGTTGTTTGGATTCTTTGATACCCAGCTTGGTGCGCAAGGTATGGAAGGTATTGGTGAACTCCAGAACTACTTGGCCCCTCTCTTGCCGCAGTGTGGTCCATCTCATGTTCTGGTCCTCATAGTTGCCAATAGGGTAATATTGTTCCTTTACCGCATCCACAAAAAAATCTCAAGTGGGATCGGCCCCATATATTTCAGACTCCTCTGTGGAACTGTGCTCCCAATAAGTTTCCCACCAATGTTTGACATGGGGGAGAGATTTAAGAAGTGCGAAGGTGATATTTTCTTTGTCGGAAAATTTGTGAATAGAGAAATAACCTTCTAGCAGATTTAACCATTTGTCTAGGGATTCTGCATCTATCTATCCCTCAAATACAGGAATATCAAAATTAACTTGTACCTTGAAAGGCGAGGTGCCTCCAAAGTGTCCACTTGATGAAGATGTGCCTGTTGCTATCGACAGACGTTGAAGGATGTGGGAAAAGTTCTCCATCATTTCGTCCCTCTGTCGCCTAAGAGCTTGCTCAAGCAATAGACTGATAGGATCGTCTGCTTCGTCATTTTTCTTTTCTTCCTCTATTGAGTTTTTCTTGGGTGTGAGAGAGAAATTGTCCTCAAGAGACACAAGCTCGAGACCCAACTTTCTATACTCATACCTCGTCGTGGACATGCACTGAAAAAAAATGACGAAGAACAACCTGCTCTAATACCAATGATTCGGTTTATTTTTGGCACGAAATGAGATCAGAGATATAATAAAGAAATGCATAGAGAAATATAAAAAAAATATATCAGAGATGCAACCATAAACACAGATATACAGTAATACACGATTTCTATTAATGAAATAAATGTACAGAAACTGTAAAATACAGAGTGAAACACTCGATAAAATGGTGGCAACTTATCTCTGAGAAGAGATGTGACGGCTACTCACATTCCCAAGAAGATGATTACAATGAGGATCTAAAGGGATTTTTACAATAAACAAGAATGCCAAAAGTCCTAGACATCCAAAAACCTAACCCTAGGAGATGAAAATCCGAAATTCATGTGGGCCCTGTTTGGGTAAGTTAGTACATCAACTTCCAGGGGTCGTAACGTTTGCATACGATCTCCGTTTTAGGCGTATGATATCTCGTTGGAAACGTATCATCGAGGAGATTCATTTTGGGGGATACTTCATGCCTTCATCTATCATTAAGAACCTTGATCTCGAAAAACCTTCATTTGGGCCCTCAAAATGGCCCCGAAAGTTAAAAAGTGCTAAAAATATTAAATTGCCAAATTTTCCAGAAAACTGTTTTGAGCCAGTCGAAAAAGGTGGGTGGCCACCGATATCCACCTGGATCAATCCTCCCTCTTTAGGAAGAATTTTTCTCCATTGTGTTGAGTTATCGGGGGAGAGGGAAAAGCGTTTGTTGAATCTGCATCTTGGTGAGATGCTTGCCTTGTTGGAGACGTCGCACTGCTCAGTTTGTGAAAGTCCATCACAAACCTGTTGAGGCTGAGGCTGTTCAACAAGTCGGGCTACATGAGAGGACGATGCACATAAGGAATATTTTCACTTTGCTGCAACCTTGTCAACCTGCTTCTGTTGGGTAGAAGGTGCTTGGGGAAAAGCTATAGTGGTTGCAGTGTCCTTCTGTTCCCCTTTTGAACAGATTGTGAAGAAGATAAATTTTGTAGTATGAGATACTACCTTGCGACACTTTTTAGGTGGAACAGTAGTCGAAACTACCTCTGGTATTTTGTAGAGATGACCCCCCAAAGAAACAATGACACTGCGGGGTTGAGACTCATAAACAACGTGGCGCTTCCACATATAGGGTTGGCCCAAGAGAACATCATAGACATCTAGTGGGGCAACATCACATAATACCTCATCCATGAAGGGTTGGATTCCATATGAAAATTGACATTGCTGGCTGACACGAAGATATCGTCCTTGGCGAAGCCACCCGATGTTGTATGGTTGCGGGTGTGGTTTTGTCCACAATCCCAACTGTTTGACGACCTTTTTTGAGATGAGGTTCTTATGGCTTCCGCTATCAACAATAAAATGCAGCGAGGTCCCCTTCACCCACATCTGTGAATTGAAAAGGTGCTCCCCCTCTTCAGGATCTGTTGGTTCTTCTGGTTGAATTGTTGTGGTCGCGACAATAGTAGTGGGTCTGCATCAATGATCTGTCCTTTACCTTTATTTTTAGAATTAGATTCTGAATTAGGGTTCATCTCCTTGTCTTTGATATTGACCACCAATGACTGTTTTGAGCGAAATTCATCAATGTTGTGCCAGGGGATTTTGTGGAAATCATACCATTTTTCGRTGTCCTTCTTTGTCTTACCGTGACCCTTCTTTTCATGTGGCTTGGACTAGTTTTCAGGAGACTATTTGTTAGGGTCGTATTTGTCATACTTTGGTTGTTGCGTATTTGCAGAACCAAAATCCCGTTTGTTCTGGTGCTTAAATTTTTGCTCGATTTTAACAACATATCGATAGGCAACACCGGGTGATGAGATGTCTAGAAAATCCATTTCAGTTTGGATGTATCTGTGTAGAGCCCCACGGTATTTTAGAACCAAATGTCRTTCGGAGTCTTTGATACCCARCTTGGTGCACAAGGTATGGAAGGTATTGGTGAACTCTGGAACTGCTTGGCCCCTCTCTTTCCGCAGTGTGGTCCATCTCATGTACTGGTCCTCATAGTTGCCAATAGGGTAATATTGTTCCTTTACCACATCCACAAAAGAATCCCAAGTGGGATCGACCCCATATATTTTAGACTCCTCTGTGGAACTCTACTCCCAATAAGTTTCCCACCAATGTTTGACATGGGTGAGAGATTTAAGGAGTGCGAAGGTGATCTTTTCTTTGTCGGAAAATTTGTGAACAGAGAAATAACCTTCTAGCATATTTAACCATTTGTCTAGGGCTTCTACATCTATCTGTCCTTCAAATACAGGAATATCAAAATTAACTTGTACCTTGAAAGGTGAGGTTCCTCCAAAGTGGTCACTTGATGAAGATTTGCTTGTTGCTATCGATAGACATTGAAGGTTGTGGGAAAAGTTCTCCATCATTTCGTCCCTCTGTCGCATGAGAGCTTGCTCAAGCAATAGACAGATAGGATCGTCTGCTCCGTCGTTTTTCTTTTCTTCTACCATTAAGGGTTTCTTGGGTGTGCGAGAGTGATTTTCCTCAAGAGAGACAAGCGTGAGATCCAACTTTATATACTCGGACCTCATCGGGGACATGCACTGAAAACAAATGACCAAGAATAGTCTGCTTTGATACCACTGATCTGGATTATTTTCGGCACGAAATGAGATCGGAGATATAATAAATAAATGCAAAAAGTTATCGCAGATATTCAATAATATAATAGAAATATATTAGAGATGCAACCATAAAAACAAATATACAGTAATACACGATTTCTATTAATGAAATAAATGTACAGAGACTGTAAAATACAGTGTAAAAGACTCAATAGAATGGTCATCTTATCTTTGAGAAGAGATGTGACGGCTACTCAGATTCACAATAAGATGATTACAATGAGGCTCTGAAGGCCTTTTTACAATAAACAGGAATGCCAAAATTCCTATACATCCAAAAACCTAACCCTAGGAGATGAAGCACCAAAAGTCATGTGGGCCGCGTTTGGGTAAGTTAGTACATCAACTTCTCGGGGTCGTAACTTTTGCATACGATCTCCGTTTTAGGTGTATGATAGCTCGTTGGAAATGTATCATTGAGGAGATTAATTTTGTGGGATAAATAATGCCTTAAATTATAATTGAGAACCTATATCTCCAAAAACCTTCATTTGGGCCCTGAAACTGGCCTTGGAAGTTAAAAACTGCTAAAAATATTAAATTGCCAAATTTGCCAGAAAACTATTTTGAGCCAGTCAGAAAAGGTGGGTGGCCATCGATATCCACCTGGATCAATCCTCCCTCCTTAGGAAGCAATGGTATCCATTTCATTGAGTTCCCGGGGGAGAGGGAAAAGCGTTTGCTGAATCTGCATCTTGGTAAGTTGCTTGCCTTGCTAGAGATGTTGCACTGCTCAGTTTGTGGAAGTCTGTCACAAACCTGTTGTGGCTGAGGCTGTTCAACAAGTCAGGCTACATGAGAGGATATCTTTGCGCTTTTCTTCAACCTTTTCAACCTACTTCTGTTGGATAGAAGGTGCTTGGGGTGAAGCTGTAGTGGTTTCAGTGTCCTTCTGTTCCCCTTTTGAACAGATTGTGAAGAAGATGAATTTTGCAGTATGAGATACTACCTTGCGGTTCTTTTTAGGTGGAACAGTAGTTGGAACTACCTCTGGTATTCTGTAGAGATGATCCCCTAGAGAAACAATGACACTACGGGGTCGAGACTCATAAACAGCGTGGCGCTTCCACATATATGGTTGGCCCAAGAGAACATCACAGACATATAGTGGGGCAACATCACATAATACCTCATCCTTGAAGGGTTGGATGCCATATGAAAATCGACATTGTTGGCTGACACGAAGATCTCCTCCTTGGCAAAGCCACCTAATGTTGTATGGTTGCGGGTGTGGTGTTGTCGATAATCCCAACTGTTTGACGACCTATGTTGATTCTTCTGGCTTCCACTATCAACAATAAAATGCAGCGGGGTCCCCTTCACCCACATTTGTGAATGAAAAAGGCTCTCCCCCTCTTCAGGATCTGTTGGTTCTTCTGGTTGAATTGTTGTTGTCACGACAATAGACGTGGGGTCTGCGTCAATGATCTGTCATTTACCAGTATTTTTAGAATCAGATTATGAATCAGGGTTCAACTCCTTATCTTTGATCTCGACCACCAATGACTGTTTTTAGCGACATTCATCAGTGTTGTGCCAGGGGCCTTTTTGGAAATCGCACCATTTTCTAGTGTCCTTCTTTGTCTTCCCATGACCCTTCTTTTCATGTGGCTTGGAATGGTTTTCGGGAGACTATTTGTTAGGGATGTCTTTGTGATACTTTGCATTTTGTGGATTTGTAGAACCAAAATCCCGTTTGTTCTGATGCTTAAAGTTTTGCTCAATTTTAACAGCATATCGATAGGCAACACCGAGTGATGAGATGTCTAGAAAATCCATTTCAGTTTGGATGTATCTGTGTAGAGCCCCATGGTATTTCAGAACCAAATATCATTCAGAGTCTTTGATACCCAGCTTGGTGCACAACGTATGGAAGGTATTGGTGAACTCCAGAACTTCTTGGACCCTCTCTTTCCATAGTGTGGTCCATCTCATGTACTGGTCCTCATAGTTTCCAATAGGGTAATATTGTTATTTTACCGCATCCACAAAAAAATTCCAAGTGGGATCGGCCCCATATATTTCAGACTCCTCTGTGGAACTCTGCTCCCAATAAGTTTCCCACCAATGTTTGACATAGGGGAGAGATTTAAGGAGTGCAAAGGTGATCTTTTCTTTGTTGGAAAATTTGTGAACAGATAAATAAACTTCTAGCAGATTTAACCATTTGTCTAGGGCTTCTGCATCTATCTGTCCTTCAAATGCAGGAATATCAAAATTAACTTGTGCCTTGAAAGGCGAGGTGCCTCCAAAGTGGCCTCTTGATGAAGATGCACCTGTTTCTATCGGCAGACGTTGAAGGAAGTGGGAAAAGTTCTCCATCATTTCATCCCTCTATCACGTGAGAGCTTGATCAAACAACAGACTGATAGGATTGTCTGCTCCATCATTTTTCTTTTCTTCTGCCATTGAGGGTTTCTTGGGTGTACGAGAGTGATTGTCCTCAAGAGAGACAATCTCGAGACCTAACTTGATATACTCAGACCTCATCGGGGACATGCACTGAAAAAAATGACCAAGAACAACCTGCTCTGATACCACTGATCCAAATTATTTTCTGCATGAAATGAGATTGGAGATATAATAAAGAAATGCACAGAGATATCGTAGATATTCAATATTATAACAAAAATATATCATAGATGCAACCATAAACATAGATATACAGTAATACACAATTTATATTAATGAAATAAATGTACAAAGACTGTAAAATACAGAGTGAAAGACTCGATAAAATGGTGGCAACTTATCTCGGAGAAGAGATGTGACGGCTACTCACATTCGCAAGAAGAGGATTACAATGAGGCTTTGAAGGAATTTTTACAATAAATAGGAATGCCAAAAGTGCTAGACATCCAAAAACCTAACTCTAGGAGATGAAGCACCAAAACTCACGTGGGCCCCGTTTGGATAAGTTAGTACATCAACTTCCCGGGGTCGTAACTTTTGCATACGATCTTCGTTTTAGATGTATGATAGCTCATTGGAAAGGTATCGTCGAGGAGATTAATTTTGGGGGGATGAATTATAATTATTTATATCATTGAGAACATAGATCTCGAAAAACCTTCGTTTGGGCCCTCAAAATGGCCCCAGAAGTTAAAAATTGCTAAAAATAGTAAATTGCCAGATTTGCCAGAAAACTGTTTTGGGCTAGTCAGAAAAGGTGGGTGGCCACCAATATCCACTTGGATCATTAGTTCACTTTATCCAATAGGAGGATAATAAGTGATATAATTTAGGTGATGTTGGAAAATATTTATGCCCCAAAGGAGGGGATATCCTTTTCTCATGAAAATGAGCATAGTGTAGGTGCCCCATCACAATATACAAGCTTGGACCATTTCCCTATTTCATCCATTATGAATCTTAGGGAGGTGGCCTGCCTATGCACTTTGCTTTATTCCAATTTGAATGTATCACAACTTGAATCCATAGGCTATTGTGTGCTAATTTTTAAGGTATGGAATTTGATGCCTAGGCCTTAGGGAGATAGTGGTTGGGTTTTGAGGTGGGAAAAAACTATTAAAAGTACTACTAATTATTTTTAAGGGTGGGGTAAGATTGTGGCTTGTTCTAGGAGAAGAAAAAATAAATAAAAAATCAAAAGTTTGGCTAAGAGTTGCATATTCCTAGAAGAGGACTTGCACAATATTCATGAAATAGTTGTAGATTTTAACCTTGTACAATTAATTAGTACAAATAGATTCTTGATAAAATAAAAAAGATAAAATGGCACACACACACACACATTACACAGAGATGTTTTTTGTGGAAACCTAAACCAAGAATGTTGATGTTTTGTAGTAGTGGGAGGTATTCCCTCCGAGACAACTTTTCTTAGAGAAGAATATTCCAAGAAGTATTCCCTCTTGGTTTTTCTCTTGTGAATAGATCTTGTTCAAGGTTGTATTGTGTTATCATAAACATTCTCTCTAAGAAACGTTGGTTGGGTTTTTTCCCGAATTTGGGGTTTTCCAAGGATAAATCTTTGTGTCTTCTTGTGCTTGTCTATCTGCTTCTAGATCTTGCTTATTTTTTCAGTATATGGTTGTTGAATGTTAAAGGAAGATCAAAATACCCTGGTAAATCTATTGCTAACGAAAATTTAAGAAAATATAACATGGTATCAAAGCATGAGGATTGAAGCCAGATTTGGCCTAGCGCAAGACACTAGCAAGAGAAAATATTGCTTACCAGTGTTCTCAAGGAAAAGGAAAAATAAAACATCATGCACATGCAACAAATATGGAGGAGTCTACATCTCAAAATAATACAAGGGAAACAAAAGATGAAGAGTATATCTTTGTCTCATCTCTCAAAGGTACCATCACTCAAGGAAGTGATATTTGGATAGTGGACAATGGTGCTTCCAAGCACATGATCGGGTTATGAAATTCTCTTACAAATTTGATAGAAAAGAGTTCATCCCTTCAGGTGGAACTTGGAGATGATTCCAAGCATGTAATAAAAGGAGTAGGAGAAGCCTCCTACCAACTTCATTAAGGTAACTCTATTTCAATAAAGGATGTATTGCTTGTACAAGGTTTAAAGAAGAATCTTCTTTCTATCTTTGCTTTAGAATATTGAGGCTTCAGAGTAGCTTTGTTGATGGCCAAGTCCTTCTATGTCCTAAGGGTTCAAGTATAGATTCAAATACTGTGATTGGTGTATGAGAGGGAGGATTGTATAAATTAAAGGGACACCTAGCAAAAGACCTTGTACACAACAATATTATCTCTAATAAGCTATGGCACTGAAGAATTTCTCACCTCAACTACAAATCCTTTCCAGTTTTGAACAAGATGGTTACATGTCTACCAGATATGCAGGTGGAGCATGATGGAGTATGCAAAGGAAGTGCACTTGGAAAGAATGTCATGGGAAGTTTTCCAAGTAGTAACAATAGATCCAAGAGGATATTAGACATTATAGATTCAAATGTATGTGGATAATGACAATACCATCTCTAGGTAAATTTTTATATTAGTTCACTTTTATTAATGATTTCTCACATAAAATATGGATCTATTTCTTGAAAGAAAAAGATGAGTTTTTCAATAAGTTTCAAGAATTCAAGGATTTAGTAGAAAATATCTCTAGAAGAAAGATTAAAATTTTGAGGTCAGATAATGGAGGTGAATACACCTCAAATGAGTTCAAGGAATTTTGTAGAGAAGCAAGGATTAATATGGAGCTGACAACTCCCTACAACCCCCAACAGAGTGGGGTTGTAGAGATAAAGAACATATCAATTGTAGAACATATAAATGTATATGT
>ML820797.1:17052-42429 GCA_009831015.1 Picea engelmannii
TTAGTGCAATTCAGCCTCAAGGCTCTAACCAGTCAAAAGATGCCATAGAAAAATCAAAAGGGGACATCAGTGAGAAGAGGCCTAATGCCTCGCATAGTAAATATGGATTTTGATGAATGAGGTTATTTTATATGTTGAAGACAATATTTTTATTTTGATAAAGTTTTGAACAACAAGCATATATTTGAGATTGTTTTGGACAATAGCATTCATTTGAGCATTTTTTATCGGACCGGTTGGATATGATGCTATTTTTTGGGGACATGATTATATTACATTTTGTTGATATATATATATATATATATATATATATATGAAGTGAGAGTTACAATGAGATGTTTTGAATTAAATGATTTGGATATTTGTTATTATAAAATAAAATAAATGGGAGTCACAAGGGGTCCCACCTATTTAGTTATTATTTAAGAATCTTATTTATATATTATTATTATTTATTTGTCTCAAACTAATTAGTTAAGTTAATTTGACTTAACTAAAGAAAGGTAGTTCAACTACCATAACTTATTGAGGAAGAATAAAAACTCAATCAAATGGAGAGACAAGGGAGAGAATAGAAGGAGAACTACAACCACAAGGTTTGCTCTATACTAGTGAGATACTTCCAACTTTCATTCATTCTGAGTTTACTAGAAAGCTTAATCCTCTTGATGACAACAGGTTCTTATTGAAGGCAACAAGATTCAAAAACCGAATCAAATATTTCAGTAGCTTGTTTTAAAGGTGTATGATTTATCTTTGATAGTCTGTGTATTTTTTTGTGTGAATTGAGTTTCACAACTAATAAAGAATATCTTGCAGAGTCAAATCACAACATTTGTAGAAGGTTGATCCTGATTTTTAGCTTCAATTTTCTTCTTGATTGTCGGAGTCTTTTTGTATGGTGCCCATCGAAGGTTTCTAAATTAGATTTTGGTTCCTACCCTCACAGGGGTTTGTAGAGAGAACTCAGTTTTGTATCTCAGAATGAAATAAATGAAAATTTTGATTATTGTTTCAGTCTCACACATGTGTTTTAATGATTTGGTTCATTCTTTTGCTTTGATCTCCATATATACATTTGTATAATTTGTGTACACAGTCATGTAACTTTGTTTAAAGTTTAATTTTTTTTGCATTCATATATACAACACATAAAAATCAGCCTCGGTCCTCTGTAATTAATACTTGTGGATTAAACAATTGTTTTTGAGGCTATAAACACCAAGCAACATTTTCAACTATCTTGTCTTAGCCCGACAAAATTTGAAAATGCTTGAGTAAGGATTTCCATACCTTTTCCTCAACAATGTTATGACTTGAGATCTTTGGAGGGTGTGTTTGTTTGTCTTTGCAGGACCTAGCTGGTGGATAGTTTTGGAAGAACAAGCATAGCTTGGGCTTCCATGGGGCTTGGAGCCTACAGGTGGATGCCAAAGGCCCGCATCCCGAATGAGGAAAATCAAACTTGAAAGGCCTTGAAGATGACTTGGAAGATGTAGCCTAGCCCCCTCATGCCAAACTTTTTTCCTAGGAAAGACAAAACGTCTCATTTTTTAGCATGACGTCACCCAGGGGGTCAAGGCATGGTGGTGAGGTGACATAAATTGGCACTTGGATGTTTTGAAGGTGCTTGAACCTTCATCATGAAGGAAGTTGTTGGATGCTTGACATGTGGCTTTGGGAAGCCTCTCTACTCTTCTCCATCACCAACGAGCTCCTCCAAATGCCAAAACGTCCCCTAAAGGGGTGACGTCCTACTAAAATTAGGGTTTTGTTTGTGAAAAAGTGAATAAATGAATTGTTTAATGTTACTTTGGTAAGGGGGGAAGATTAGGGACAACTTGTATAAATAAGAGATCATAAGATCTCATTTTAACATAACTCTCCCTCTTGTGAGAGGACTTAGACTGAAATTTTCACTACACTTGGCATATTTGTCTCTTGTGCACTTGTTTATGGCTATCTTTGGTGAATGGTTGATGGAGGTGTGATGTGATAACCTTGGATGAATTGTTTCTAGCTTTTATGGTGGATTATCTTAGCATCTTGTTGACTTCGTATGATTTTTTAGTCATATTCTATCATTTGTTTAAAGTCAATGATTTTTATGCTAGGAGCTAGGTGGGAAGTAAGAGTATTTACACCCCCACTCTAGTCTTCATCATTTATTGCTTGAAGTTTACTAGATGTTGCAAGGGTTTTGTTTGAGGAAGTGAGAGGATTTACACCCCTCATCTTCAAACCCTAATTAGAGATACTTTCCTTGACGAGTAAGAGGGTTTACACCCCCAAGGAGGTAGCATCTCTAGTTCATTTACTTGACTCCATTAACCCAATATTTAAAGGCACAAGTGATTTGTTCATTGCATTGGAGATATAAAATCGTTGCCTTGGGAAAAGTGAATTTTGCTAGTTTCAAGTTTATCTTTTGGAGAAGTGTTCCTTGAGTCTTGAGCTCTCTTACCTCATTGAGGCATCCCTCTTCTCCCACTACTTTGTTTGTTGTTATAAAAACTATACTACATCCATTAGGTCTGCATAACCCTAGTTGATGAATCTCTCTTATCTCACAAACTAACCCTAGGAAATCTCTCTAACTTTAGTCACCTAGTCCACTAACCAGGGCGCACTTTTTTAGGCTGTTTCTTGGCACTTTTTCCATGGCTAATTTTGTTGTTGCATTCCATTGAATGCTACAACCATAAGGCTGATAATTTACTGCAGAAAATCACTTTATAACAACTTGTTTTATTCAATCTCAAAGTGCTATATTTAATTTATGATTGATTGTCAAATTCATTGATAATATTGTTGGTTAATCTTATGCTTTTACATGTTGATTTAGATGTTTTATTTGTTGATATAAACTATTATTTACTGCTACAAATTAGGGACAACAAGTTTAACTTGTTGATCCATACTAACATATAGCATTGCAAGGTGTCTTTCTTTGTGTATCAGGCATGTACAATCATCCGAAGAAGTACTACATCTTTCAGGTAAAAATTACTTGGCTTATAAGGCATATCCTCTCAAATCTCACTCTGCTTAGACTTGACTTCTAGGGATTTCACTTTCATCTCCATCCATCTCCATCCCATTCCCCTATGGTCATCGGGATCGCCTCCCAAGAGTGACCTAGTCACCCTTGAAATGTGGGACTTACATTGAGGTGACATTGGGTGTAAGATTCCCTAGCTGTAGCACTTGCTTTTGTGGTTGGGTTAGGATTTGTCCAACCTACAACCTGTGCTATAACACTCATAATATTAAATCTCAATATGCAAACATGTCACATAGAGCCACAACATAGTGCTCAATCAATTCAGTATGCACCCCTTTTATCAACAACATATATACATATATAAACATGCTACAACATACATGTAACTCCCATGATAATATGCATGCAAGCCTATGATAGTTCAGGAGCCATACTCAACCTTCGCCTACAACAAGATGATATGCAAAACATAACAATTCTGAACAACTAGCATGCTACATAAAAATCCATGATATCCATACATCTCCCTAACCAATCACACAACAATGTTGAGGCCATGTTGGGAATGCACCAACAGTTATGGGTTCATCATTATGCAAACTATTTGGATCATGGCCCATGTGATCACGGGGAAACCATGCACCGAAATATTGTGATTCAAACAATTGGAATGGAAACCAAGTAGTTAGGATTCAACCCTTTTAATTACAAGCAAAAGTTGACCAATATCTACTAACATCAATTACAATTACAATCCAAACATCGTCGTGATCCCAACTCGGGATGGTGAGGCGGAGTAACAAGCAAACCAAATTCATTGGAAATACCAGCTCCAAAATATTAATGGAGGCTTTGTAAACCATTCAACCCTGAAATATAACCCTCAAATCACTGTATGCACAACATAATCCCTTAAATGCAAACACCATTAATCATATACAACAAACTATCAATTCAAGGGCTACCAACTGAGTAAGTAATGGGCATGAACGACGGGCATTTAAGTATTACCTCGTCTGATAACTTCTAAGGGTAGGTTCACCGAGGACGAATCACAAGCGATAGCACAAAAAATATTGGTAAGTAAAATGGGTCAGGACTTCAAGCTTGATAACTCACCCACCAACTTCAACCAACAAAGGGATATGCTCACATTGGCTCACACAGTATTAATAATGCAAATGACCAAGCTACTTTTCATTTCAAAATAACAAATAAAATGACAACGATACAATGCAATGGGTTCAAGCCCGAACAATGAATCGAAAGAAAGGATTTAGCAGAGGCTACATGTATGCACAGTGGGCACCTACCATGAAGAAAAAGATGCAGATCGTCCCATGTATAGAAGCTTACATTGTCAACACTATTGGATTTTTGTGGTGTTTCCATGGTGCCTTCGGGCTTAACTAGCAGACTGTCACTGCAAGCAATCAAACGAACATACAATGACTCCCTTTCCAACCAACTAACATATGCAAGCTTTGAATTAGTTAACCGAGTTTGACCCTCAACAAAATGAGCTAAGGAGAGACGATTTCGATGGTATAATACAAGCTTTCAAGTCAACCATTTGAGCAATACATGATATCACCTTCAAAACAGTATAGACTGTGTGTAAGGGTGCAAGCAGAGCATGTTATATCGGCCTTGCAAACTCAAAAAGTCAAAAAGGTCGAACTGCAAAAGAGCACCAAAAATAAATAGAAGAATGAGATAAAATATTGGGGTTAACACCCCTTGAAATAATGAAGCCGCATGTCGATTGTTCAATCCAAATCATGGGTGGTGATCATCTGACATGCCATGCAATGCACTGTAATATTTACTCCAAGTTTGAATGCCCAATACCCTCCAGACAAGTGACAATGTCTATACCATGTTTTCAGCCTCATACATTTGGATGAAATCTCAATGACATTCCTGTAATCTTATGCTTGATGTATATGCCAAAACCAAAGTTGATACGTTGTAGAATTGCTAAGTCTGACAATGTCTATACCATGTTTTCAGCCTCATACATCCGGATGAAATCTCAATGACATGCCTGTAATTTTGTGCTTGATGTATATGGCAAAACCAAAGTCGATACGTTGTAGAATTGCTAAGTATTGCATAGGGTTGAGACTATAGTTTCAATCACCTAGCAATTTAATTATGTGTGCGCCAAAGGTGCAAAGTATGCACAATAGTAGAAATTGTTTGCTTTTGGCATAGGCTTACTCCTTGTTTACATGTATCCACAATAACATGAGTCTAGGTATAGGTCCTCTAGGTTTAGATCATAGTTTTAGGATTATTCATTAATAGTTCTAGGATCAAACACTTGCACACAAACCACTTCATGTACTAACAATGCTACATTTTTTGTTTTGCAGGTACCATGTTTAACTGTAAACAAAGGTGTAGGTAATCAATCACAACAAAACCAAACAAACCATAACATATAACCACTATATATACAAGAGTAAACAAAGTTGTTTGCTATCATTTTGGACCATATCATATTGAAAACAAAGTTATGCATAACCATTAGAACACCAACCAAGCTACACCCATATCCTCCAACTGTAAATAGAGGCCGAGGCAACCAATCACAACAAAACCAAAAACACCATCATCAACCACAACCATGTCATATAACCAATATATATACAACCATAAACAAAGTTGTTTGCCATCATTTTGAACCATATCATAATGAAAAAACATTGCATATAACCATTATAACAACCAACCAAGTTGCACCCATATCATCATGAAATAGTCATAACCATAATTTACGTTAAAAATAGAGACCTTGAAATATATGTGAACATGCCATCATAATAAACAGAGTTGCAATAACCAAAACTTCCTTATTACTCCAATGCGACACTAGCATGGTGGGCCTTAGTATCCCATCTAAGATATTATAGATGGGACAATTAAACAATGGTTGCATTGGGCAATTAGGGCGATAGTCTAGAATTGAAAAACTCGTAGATTTGGCACAAGACTTTGCGATCATAGGCATGTTGACTACATAATGGTCAATAACATCTTCTTTATAGCGATATATTGAGTTTGAGTTTCTACATGGTTTGAGTTGCAACAACAATAGGTTGTCAATTTTGCCTCAAGGTTTCAATGCTGAATTGCTACAAGAATAGCTTTGAGTTGCTACAACAATACAATGTGAACCCTTGCCTTTGAGTTTCAACAAGAATAGGTTTTGAACCCCATCAATGCCATTCTCTTCCTTCACCTCTTTTATCCTTGACCCGGGAGATCATTCGACAAACTACTGGTTCGTTAGCCTCATTACTTCTTTTTGGAAATGTCATATAAGCATAAACTTTGTCATTGCTAAGGATGACCTCCCTTATGGGTTTCCATGGTTCAAAAACCCAACTTGAGGAAGTTTGAGTTTAGTTGCTTTCCTTAACTCACAAAGTCCTGCCACTTGGCAGGTTGACAACTTCCGCAAAGGTGGGTTCGTAACTGTTAAGCTCGACCCATTTGAATTCAGGAGTCTAGAATCTCCTCCCAACTGTGTAGATTTGGATTTTGAAGTTTGACATCCCCTCTACTTTGGAAGTTGCTAAAGTTCAATTTTTTTTCTTCGAGAACTTAGTTTTTATCTCTCTTGCTAAATCCTTTACGAATCAACAAGCAAATTTGAAAGGTTAAAGAAAAGATTTGTTGTTGGAGCAAGATGGTCACAAAAATGCACAGGAAATTATTGTTGATAGATTACAAGCAATCATTGTTCAAGCAGATGCAAATCTTGAGATAGAGAGAGAAGAGTGTACATAGTACACAAAATAATCATGCTTGATGGGAGGAATAACAACTACATTGTCATGAAAGATGGATAGATATTTGACTTGTTGACATTAAAGGATGAAGAACCCAAGGAGATGAAATTGTTGTATGCAAAAAAAATTGAGTGCATTGAAGGAGGCAAAGGAATGTTGTGCAATTTGTCCAAGGAAAGTGGTCGAGTGCAACAAGGAAGTAGAAGGTGATAGGAATAAGGAAGTCCCTATAGAGGCGAGGATGTTGTTGGAAGAGTGAAATAACATAATGTGCAAAAACATATCTGATGGATCACCATTCCAGAGGAATATTGCACACATGTTGATTCTAGTAGAAAGTAATGATACATATTGGTGTAGATAAATGCCAAAGTAGTTTAATAAGATCAAGAGTATTGGATGAGAAAATATTCCAGATGCAAGGGATGAAGTATAAGAAAAACCTTGTTAAGTGGAAGAGTAAAATAAATGTAGATAATGTTTGGATCTATGAATGGGGGTATCATAAATTCCGCAAGAGGAACTATGTTGCAGTGGACACCAAAGATACAAGTGCCTAAGGATGGTGATATAGGAAAGCACAACATAGATGGATGTAATACAAATGAATGTGTCAAAGATGAGTGGCACAAATGAACATGACAAGAGTGACACAAAGACAATACAGTGGAGATATAGAGTTTTATCTAGGCATAGATGATAAAGTGGATCGCATCAGATGTTAAGGTCATCAACATAATAGAGAAATGGAATAGCAACATGTGTGTAACAAGAATCATGAGCATACATGAAAGGAATGCACATCAAAGGAAAACATATGAGATGAATTAATTGCATCAAGTGCACGATACTAGGTGTGCGTGGAAGTGAGCATGTGAGATAGAGAAGAGTTTCAAGGGATGTCAAAAAAAAGTTCAAGGGTACGAAGAGTTCAAGTGCACCAAATGTTAGGAATACGTTTAAGTGGATGGAGAAGAAGTGCACAACAAATCGATGCACATACATGGCGAGCAAAACAAGGGCCCATAACATAATGAGCATGCTAAAGGAAGTTGAAAAGTCAAGAAGGAAGGCGGAACCATGGGGGTAGATTTGAAGCATTAAAAGAAGCCAAAAGAGTGCAAGGGAAATTGAAGTTTCAAAATGGATACAAATATTTATATAAGGATAGTGAAGAGTTCAAAGAAACCAAACACTCCATTGGAAAAGGAATAAATAAGATTGATGTTATTAGAGACAAGTTAACATACTGTTAAAGCATAGCAATTAAGAAAGTTTACCTCGAGCTAATGCATAGCGCTTAGGCACATTATTTACATTTGTACATGTATCTTGAATTTTGAAAATGAGAATGAGTAGGTATATTCCTTGATGAGGTGTAATCTAACTCTCTATTATGTTTGGGAGTTACTAAGCCTTCATGTTGCAAATCATTGTCTTTGTTCTAACCCATTTTTTGTAGGCCAATGCATTTAGTTTTCAAAGTTTGAGCCACTGAAGTGGGCCATTACTCCCCCGACTATCCCAATTTTCTCACAGTGTACACAAGAACTCACATGTCATAAATTAAATGGAGCCTGGGAAGACATCGAAGAGAAATATAATTGATCTAAGATGAAGACCCGAGAGAGAGTGTGTTATTTATTGGATTGTTCACCGAAGTACATTTCTAAGAATGTGTTCAAGGTTTTGTGATGCATATCACATAGAACAATTTAGGCTACAACATTGGTATCAAACTAGTTGCATCTCATACATTGATCATTCTAGTTACTTGACGAAAGGGCCAATAGGTATCAAGCTAAAGGTGAGAATATATCTAATTTAGATAAAATAATGACCAATTTATAAGAATAATGACCAATTTACAAGAATAATCAAAGTTTCAAGGGTAGAAAGTGTAAGGGGATAGGGGGTCCCTCATTGATCTTAAAGCGCGTCAAAGGATCAACCTTGCCATAATGAAGATGAAAATTTGGTTGTGTATCAAGGGATGAAACTTTTAAAGGAGCAATCACTAGGAGACATTGTTATTATTAGAGACTCGTCCATTATGATTAGAGCGATGAACCAAAGGAGAAAGCCCTCCTCCTTGGCCATAGCTTACATCTTCCAAAGAATGGTCTTATTGCAAAAATATTTTCATAACATTCCTTGCCATCAAGTTAAGAGACATTTCAACTTCAAGGTGGATGAAATGGAAAACAAGGGAACATTAGAACCCAAAGGCTTGCTATGGGTTCAATGAGAGGCAATGGAAAGTATAATTTCATCCCCACTCCATGATGGTTTCTAATCTCATTAGGAAGAGGGGCACCCTAGGTATAGATCCTCACTCGTTGGGAATTTGTATCCACTCTCTCATTTTGAGGGTTCTCAATGGTAATCTTTTACTATACCATCATTTGTTCTTGATGTTCTTTATCCCATCATCTCCTTAAGGATTAAATGCCTCATACAAGAATCATCCATTCCATTTGAAGCTTGGGGATTATGACAAGCCAAATTTGTGATATTTTCATTCTCCTTGAGATAAATAACAATTAATGGACATAACATGAGCTTTCAATCGATGTCTTATCAAGGAGTTTTGCATGGAATTTCTCATTCTCTTTTTCTCTCATTTTGAAACATTGTTGGTAACTCTTGTCCTCCCCATGTCAAGGGAAAGCTTGTAGGCTCAAAACTTAGAATTTTTGTAGATTGGTGCTTTTCACATTTTTTCTTGGCCCACATATTCCTAATGGATCACAATTGTTGTTGTTTGGCCACCACAGGGGATGTGAGGGAAGTTCATCATTGTGTGATAAATTGCTCCAAGGAAATTTCACGTGTGAAGGCCAGCCTAGTAATGGCCTCATGGAAGGGGAAAACATGGGAATCCTAAGTTGAATCTATGTTTATGGAAGCTAACAAGGCCAAGAACTACCTCTATGTGGAAGCAATGAAGCACATGTTGGCTTTGAGAGATAGGTTATAAGAATCTAGAAGTGCAATTACTATTCTTAGGAAAAGAATCTCTTAACCTAATACAACCCTCTTCACTATTTAGAGCCTACTTGTTTGAATTACCAATCATGTCAATCAACACCCACAAGAGATGTTTCCAAAAGGTTATGCCACCGGTGACACAAAATGAGAATCCCAAGGGGAGATTGAAACAAATAACCAAATGTACTTGATGGCCAATTTTAAATGATTTTCTTTTTAGTTTTATAGTTAGAGTATGTTTTATCTACGTTTCACTGCTGAGGAAACATATAAGAACTTACACCTCCAAGTTTTGGAGCAGGAAACCACTATTCTTTTTGGATTTATGAATGTAGGGGATACATTTGTTATATATCTCTTCCTAGTAATAGATGATTTAGGATTGCACCGAGGTTGTATGGGTAAATCTACAACTAGTTTTGATCAATACAAATAGCCATTACTCTAAATTAAAAATTAAAAAGGTTAATCAAATGGGTTTAGGTTAGAATTGCCTCAAAAATTGATCTCCCTTTCTAAAAAATCCCAACCCAAAATAACATTGTCAAATAAAAGTGGTATAATACAAGGTTATTAGAATGAACAAGTTGAAGACATAAAAAAAACATAAATATTAAAATTGCAAATAAGAAAAGACAAATTTCACCATTAGGTTTCCAATGAGGTAGTGATGCATTCCATGTATTTTCCTATGAATCAATGAGTGTTTTAAGAATATGTAGTTTTTATAATGTAGAGCTATCTTTGGACAAGCAATAAAAACTAACAAATTTTCTCTTTGATATTGTTCATTTTCATTTTGGTTACAAAACAATTTTGTTAAGTAGGGCACATAATGATTCTCTTATTAGTGTACCTGAAGTTGGAAGGAAGAATCTGTTAAGGTTTAAGATATTATTAGGTTTCTTTTCAATTTACTTGATAACCATAGCATAGGTATGATCACTGAGAGAAACACAATCACAAGATACACAATATTTATCCTGGGAAACCCTCATGAGGGAGAAAACCCAACAAAACTTCCTTAATATAGATAGCCAATACAATGCCAAGACAATAAACTAAAACACTAGAGAATATCCAACATTGAGCAATGTGCCTCTCTCTTCCTTCTCCCAACTGCAACCACCAAACTTGCACACTGGATGAGCAAATGAGTGAGTGAGATAATGAGGCGTTGGCTTCCTTTATTTATACAAACCGACAGGTGCTGAAAAGGTGTCTCTTCACTAGGTAGGGACGACTTGTCTTCTTAGTGGTTAAAACCACTTTAATTAGCTTGGAGGCCAACTTCTCAATTTGCATATTATATTTAAGGTTTGACCAATCCACAAAAGGGGATTTGGTCAATTACAATGCCCGACATGATCAATCCACAAAACGGGATTGATCTAATGAATAATAATTCAACAATAAATAGAATACTCTTTGTAGTTACAATATTTCAACACTCCCCCTTAACAAGAAGGGTATTCTACAACATCATCAGGAGAGAGAGAGGGCAGCAACATCAACAACATCTGGAACACTGACTGACATATCTATAAATCATCGGAAGTTTTTCTTCATCATCAATATCATCATCCACAACAGGGAGTTGGAATGGCATCGTCATCATCTGCATCAACATGGATTAGTATAACACTAATACATCATCATCATCAATAACGACACAAGGCTGATACAACATCAACAACAATAGAATCACAACATGAAGGCTAGAGCATTATCAACATCAACACTATGCTGGAAATCTTCAGCACAAAGTTGACATCTCAACAACATCAACATGAAGTTGGCATCTCAACAACATCAACACGAAGCTGGCATCTCAACAACATCAACATGACGCTGGAAATCTTCAGCACGAGGCTGGCATCACAACATCAACACGAAGTTGGAAATCTTCAGCACGAGGCTGGCATCACAACAACATATGCACGAAGCTAGAAATATTCAACACAAGGCTAACATCACAACAACATCAACACAAAGCTGGAAATCTTCAGCACAAGGCTGGCATCACCACTACTCCCCCTTTCGAGGGAGGTCCTTTCGAACTACACCATGTTTATCTCGAAATTGCTCAAACTTTGTACAAGACAGAGGCTTGGTCAACACATCTGCAACATGTTCATCTGTGCTAAGATACTGGAGATTTATGGCTCCTCTCTACACCATATCACAGATGTAATGATATCATATTTCTATGTGTTTTGACTTGTCATGGAACACAAGGATCTCTGTCATCTTTATGCAACTCTGGTTATCACATAGAATCACAATTGCTTCCATCTCCAAATCGAATAGACCTGTCAACAACTTTCGAAGCCATATGGCTTCACAACTGGCGGAATATGAAGCGATGTATTATGGTTCTGTCGTGTTGAGAGAAATACTTGATTGCTTCCTACTCTGCCATGAGATCATGGCTGACCCCAGATTGGAACAACATCCTGAAGTGTTCTTTCTGTCAGAGACACTTCCAGTCCAATCTGAATTGGTATAACCACTCAGTCTGAAGTCATGATCTCCATTATAACTGAGACCAAAATCTAATGTACCCTTAAGGTACTTCATCACATGTTTTGCAACAACCAGGTGAAAACGTCTGAGCTCTACCAGAAATTGACTCAAAGTGTTCACAACAAAACATATATTTGGCCTGGTGTTCGTTAGATACATCAATGATCCAATGATATGTCTGTACAACGTAGCATCAATCAATTATGATGAAGTGTCAACCATGAGCTTCAACTTTGTTTCCATGGGTGTATTCATGGATTTGCACTCCAACATATCAAACCTCTTCAGTATTTTAACTACATACCTCCCTTGGTTAAGGAAGATCTTCTCTGGGCTCTGCCAAACCTCAAGACCTAAGAAATAGTGCATTAGGCCAAGGTCTTTCATCTCAAATTTTGCAGCGAGCTTCCTCTTACACTCAGTGATGAGATTTTCTTCTCCAATTAGAAACAAGTTGTTCACATACAACAACAAATAATAGGCTCATCATTCATAACCTTGAAGTAAAGGTTAGAATCTGCTTTACTCTTGGTAAAGCCTAAGCTCATTAGGAAATTGTCAATTCTTCCATACCAAGCTCTAGGAGCTTGTTTCAATCCGTACAGAGCCTTCTTCAATCTGCATACATGAGTCTTTATGTATTCAACTTCAAACCCTTGAGGTTGTTCTATATACACTTCATCTTCTATGACACCGTTTAAGAAAGTTGTTTTCACGTCCATCTGGTGTAACTTCCATTTCATCTTAGCTGCAAGGGCTATGATGGTTTTGATTGAAGTGTATCTGGTTGCAGGAGCAAACATCTCTTCATAGTCAATGCCTTCCTTTTGAGAAAATCCACGAGAAACAAACCTTGCTTTATATTTCTCAATACTTCCATCAACAACATGTTTTATCTTGTATAGCCATTTGGAAGATACCACATCCTTGCTCTTCGGTTTGGGAACTATTTCCCATACATCATTTTTTATAATGGATTGATATTCTTTTATCATGGCATTTTCTCATTCTTTTTTATGAATGGCTTCTTCAAAGCAAGTAGGCTCCTTCTCTAAGAGATCACACATCAAAGCCATATAATTGGAGAATGGCTTGGGTTTCTTGACTTGTCTCATGGTTCCTTCGGGGGCACCATTCTTCTCTCCATCTTGAATAAGTTCCCTTTCCCAGGCTAGCTTTCTCTTGTGGGATATCATCATTTGGGGAGGTTCTTGAGATTATATTATGTCATGATCTTCTAGAATCTCCTCATCAAGGGAAGTTATGACTTCCCTCACTGGTTCTACAACTCTGGGAGCCACAGGTTCTTCTTCATATACTTCTTCAAGCTGGCATCTTCTTGATTTCTTGAGTGTTGCATCTTCATCAAAGGTTACATCTCTGTTAATCTCAATATGATGGTAACTTGGTATGTATATTCTGAAGGCCTTGGAGACCTCACAGTATCTAACAAATATTCCCATCTTTCCTGAAGGGTCCAACTTAGTTCTCTTCTCTTTTGGAATATTCCCATCTTTCCTTAAGGGTCCAACTTAGTTCTCTTCTCTTTTGGAACATGTACAAATACGAAACAATCAAATATTTTGAGATGGATTACTTCTAGCTTCTTTCCGGAGAACATCTCTTCAGGGGTCTTGAACCCAAGTGCACTATGGGATAATCTGTTTTGTACATATACTGTTGTTCTTGCTGCTTATGCCCACAAGTGCATTTGAAGATCTTGATCATGGATCATGGTCTTCACTGCTTTCATTATAGTTCTGTTTTTTCTTTCTACTACACCATTTTGTTGAGGATTGTAGGAAGTGGTGAGCTCCCTCTTGATCCCGGCATATTTACAAAAGTTTAAAAAATCTTTTGAGGTGTATTCTCCTCTATTATCTGACATGAGTATCTTGATCTTTCTTTCAGAAATATTCTCTATCAAGGCTTTTAATTCCTTGAATTTACCGAACACTTCATCTTTTGATTTCAAAAAGTAAACCCAGGTTTTGCGAGAATAGTCATCAATAAAAGACACATGGTATACATACCCACTCATGGAGGTTGATGGCATTGGGCCACATACATTTGAGTGAATGAGCTCTAGGATTCCTTTTGCTTTGATGTCTTTCTTCGGGTAAGGGTTCTTGATGTCATTTCCTTGTGCACATTTGTTGCACACGCCTTCATGGTCAACCTTGAATTCTGGTAGACCTGTGACTGCGTTGCTTACATATGGTAATGCCTTGTAGTTAATGTGAGCTAATATTCTATGCCAAATTTCACATGGATTCTCAATGGAATAAGTCAAGGCTGCTTCTGAGTGACCTTTTAGCTTATACAAGCCACCTTCTTCTTTCCAAATAACAATTGTTTCTTTCATGGTTTTTCCTTTGGGCCACATAAGAACTTCTCCATCTATGAAAGAAACTCTGAAGCCTTTCTTATCTAAAGCTGAGATAGAAAGTAAGTTCTTTGTCAAAGCTGGTACATATAGTACATCCTTCATCTTCATTGGGGTTCATGAATCAAGTTTGTAATTTGATTCTCCTACTCCTTTAATAGGGTATTGATAATCATCTCCAAGTGTAACTTTCTGGGGAAAGTTCTTTTCTATAAGGCAAGAGAGATGTCTCTTTGACTTGCCAAGTGCTTGGAAGCACCACTATCTATGAGCCAAGTGTCCTCACCAGGGGACACTGATCCTGAGAGGGTAGAGATTAAGACACAGTCTTCAATCTGTTCGTTTATCATCTTTGTGGGTGGCTCTTCATCTTCAACTGTGTGTGCATGGTGCCTCTTGTTTCTCTTCTTGTATTCTTCTCTTCTAGCTGGACAATTTTTAGCAATATGTCCCATCTTGTCACAATGGTAACATTGGTAGGATGATAAATATTTTTCTCTTCTTTGACCTTTCCGAAACTTTTGGAATCTCCTTGGAGGGTGAGATTCTTTATGTATGAATTTGTTTCGAGGGTGAGACTCCTTATGTTGATGAGTTTTTTTTCTGGAAGTAAGACCTCTTCCTTCCTCCTTTAGTATGAGAAACTAAGGATTGATCTTCATCTCTTGATAGTATTGTTTCTCGGTTAGCCACTCTTGCTTCTTTTTTAACGCATTCTTCCCAAAGACTATCAAAGTGTAGTTTCTCCTTTCTGGCACAAATAGTTTGGATGAATGCATCCCAAGGTCTTGTGAGACTATTAAGGGTTGTCATTATGAGTCCGTCTTCATCTAGAGTATCACCAATTGCTTCTAGTTGTTCCATGAATTGTGATATTCTAGAGAAATACTCTTGAATTGTTTCTCCTTTCTGCATCCTTGTACTTTTGAGTTGAGTTCTTAGAGTCATATTTCGGTTGATGTTCTTTCCTTCATACATCATGGTTAGGGCATCAAACATTTATTTTGGAGTCTTGCTTGAATCCACTTGAGGAATCAAGTGATCTTTAATAGAATATGCAATTATTCTTTTGGCCCTAATTGTGTCCTTTTGATGTTTTGTTTTAGCTACAGCATCGATAGGTTATGGTACATCTTCTTTAATGAATCTTGCTAGGTCATTCTCTTCAAGAATGAGTGCAATCCTATACTTCCAGGCACAAAAGTTTTCCACGCCTTCTAGCTTGTCAACAAGCTTAGTGCTTGCAGACATCTTTACCTGGAGCTAGGAAAATAACCAAAAATTGAAAATGCTCAGAATTTAATTTTGAACTTACTAGGAGGTACGCTTTGCTGAGGTGAGTAGCCTGGTGCAATTAGATTTCGAAAAATCCAAAATTTTCTCCTTCAAACTGGACCAGCAGAATTCTTGACTGGTACTTCTGGTACTGGTTCTGGTTTTCTGGTACTAGTCAAAACTAGGGTTTGACTTTCCAGAGTATTTGGCCACTGAAAAGGTGCACTCAAGGTGCCAAAGAGTTCCCTAGGCTAGGGTGCACTTTTCTAAATGGTTTTTAGGTTGATATTCCTCTTCAACAAAAAGCCCTAATTTTCTTGTATGACAACAATGACCTTTTTCTTTATCCAGTGAAAGATGCTCTCTTCAGTTTAGCTATGATACCATGTTAAGGTTTAAACTATTATTAGGTTTCTTTTCAATTTACTAGATAACCATAACATATGTAGGATCACAAAGAGAAACACGATCACAAGATACACAGTATTTATCCTGGGAAACCCCCATGGAGGAGAAAACCCAACAAAACTTCCTTAATATAAATAGCCAATACAATGCCAAGACAATAAACCAAAACATTAGAGAATATCCAACGATGAACAATGTGCCTCTCTCTTCCTTCTTCTCCCAACTGCAACTACCAAATTTGCAAATTGGATGAGCGAATGCGTGAGTGAGATAATGAGGCGCTAACTTCCTTTATTTATACAAATTGGCAGGTGTTGAAAAGGTGTCTCTTCACTAGGCAGGGCCGACTTGTCTTCTTAGTGGTTAAAACCACTTTAATTAACCTGGGGCCGACTTCTCAATTTGCATATTATATTTAGGGTTTGACCAATCCACAAAAGGGGATTTGGTCAATTACAATGCCCGACATGATCAATCCACAAAAGGGGATTGATCTAATGAATACTAATTCAATAATAAATAAAATACTCTTTACAGTTACAATATTACAACAGAATGTAACATAAATCTTCAATGCCATCTAAGCTTATACTCAATTTAGTTGGATCATAAAAATAATTAGTCTTGTCCCTATAATTCAAATAAGAGAATTATTCTTTCACAAAGATTATAAATTTGCCTATGCTGAAATTCTAATATCATGAACCCATTTTCTAGGAACCACAAGATATATTTTAACATAAACATTATACACAACTGTAACTTCTTCTACACTATAATTATCCTAAATGACTATTTACATCTCTCATACAAAATTTCATATAATAAAATTTAAAAAGTGTCGAACATTTTCAAAGTGCATCTACCCCACCTCCCCCATGGGAAAAAATGGATAACATGGAAATCATCAAAAATATAATAGAAACTCCTAAACATTAAAGAGTGTTTAACCAAAATTGAAGCTTCACTAAAACTACATATCTAAATGAACTAAGGTATTGAAGAATGCATCAATAACCAAGACAAATCTCAAGTAGTCAAAACAATTTTCAATATTGATGATAAAATTGAAGTTCAAACCATTATATCTAAAGATGAGTAAAGTTGAGCCACATCATTCACAAAGTTTGGGTAGCTGCCTCTAAAACCTACGATGATTCACAAAGGATCGAAGCAACTTTCCTTGAAAACTATTATTAAATGAATCCTAAGATTGAGATCTGTGTTCTCCCATTTCCACTACATCCTTTACTTGTTATTTCTTGCATCCTCATCGCATGTATGATATTCTTCACTCAAAATATAAATTTTCCTATCTTTATGATGAGTAGAAGCCTTCATATTCTAGACAAAGAATATGATTTGTTGTTGACTCGTGGTCGACGTCGATCTCTCGCATCACTTTGACATCAAGTCTTAATCCTCTTTCAAGGACGAAGTATTTTGAGGAGAGAAGACATGTAACGAGCCTAATTAACACAATTGTTATTATTAATTATCATTATTTAGATTCTCTAAAGGTGGCGCCCATCCCTTCACTATGCTCTGCTTCAACATTGTATAAAAGGTTTCATAGTTCAATTGTAATCACCAATTAATCATTTTATTCTGATTCAAAATGAATATATATTTGCGTATATATTTCGATGCGTTGTGAGCCTCTATCTCTATATTGTGCAATATGGAGTTATGAAACAATTGGGTTCATAACATGAGCTTACACTTATATTTATATATTGTATATTTTTATAAATAATAATAATCCAATTCAAGGTCACAATGTAACTAGATACTAAATTGGCATTATGAGACCCCTTTGTTTGTGGGATAAATGAATCTCTTTGTACAACAATTTTAGTGCTTAGTTTATGGAGGTGTACACACCCTATTCTCCTCTAGATTCAAACCCATGACCCCCAAGGACAAAACACATGTTCTTAAACACTCTGTTTTTAGAATCGATACGAGTCTAATCGACTCGATCCATTTGACCGAGTTGATGGCTGATCAATTTGACTTGGCTATGGAATTGGGTTGGTGGCCAGTTTGGTACTAAACTCGCTGAGTCAAAAAATGACTCAACCGATTTGGTACCAAATTGGCCCTACTCATGTGAGTAGTCATTGGACCCCTCCAACATGCAAAATTCATTTTTTTTTTAAAAGGGTTTGACTAAAAACACTAACAATTAATGGTAATGTTAAAAATTTAAGTTAAAATGAAATGTTCAATTTAAATCAATGGTAATGTTAAATTTTACTTAAATTTAACATTTCATTTTAACTTAAACTTTTAACATTACCATTAATTGTTTCAGGATGTTTTAGAGTGGTTCCAACCTCATTGGACTTCATATGGAGAAAGTAGAATTTCATATCCCATTCGAAATTCAATAGACTTAACAATTTTTGGGATTTCAGGATTGGTAGGATTGCAACATTTTCATTGGATTCTATCACGTATGAGGGTATGGGATTGGCATTTAATCAAAAGCACCAAGTGTTTTATGTGTTTTATGTACCTTGATGTTGGTGGTATTGATTGTTGAACTCCTCTGTTACGGCCTTAGCAAAAATGTACCCATTTCTAGCAGTGGTGATGAGTTTGATGATTGATCATGTTGATCAATCATATGTACTATGTATTATGTAGTAAACCAGTAGCTTGTAGCATGTTTTCTGGAGTCTAGAGGCCATTCAGAGCCCTCATTGATTATGTAGATTGATTATCTACTTTGTTGCTGATATGTGTTACACTCTACCATTTTGATATATTCATCCTTACATATTATATAGATAAGCAAACTTTGCATATTTTGTCCTAATGGTTTAGGGTCGAAGTCCAAGTCCGAGTCCAAGTTTAAAAACTATGCTTAAATGTTAAGCTCAACAACATTGATATCACTGCTTTCTAAAATCAAAAGCAAATATTGCTCCATATAACCACAACATATTCTAAACAACCACACACAACTCTAAACTGAAAGCTATGCATACATTCAATTATCATAAATCTTCAATGATACTTGCAGCAATGCTGATGAAAATGATAGTATCACTGCTTTCTAAAATAGCGGCAAACATTTCTCCATATAACCACAATATTTTCCAAGGAAACAGAGATGACGTTAAACTGAACACTATGCATACATTCATTGCAATCCACAAACTTACTATATTGTAAGTGATTATTCGCACACATTTAAAGTCTCTCAATATCGTTCATCGTCTTTCATTTTGCCCACTGTTGTCAATATTTGTTTTATCCCACAATTTCGGGCTCAATTATTCTTTGTGGTTATACTCTTTTTTTCTTATATATCTTGTATTACAGTCTGTATTGTAGACATAGCAAACTCTATTAAAATAGTTCTTGCAGCTTTCAAAGTGCTATGTTTATTGTTCTATATCTTGTATTACACTCTGCATTAGAGACATAGTAATCTGTATAAAAAATTGAAAATAGTTGCGCCAGCTTTCAAAGTGCCACGTTTATGCACAAAGAGTCAGAAATCCTTAATATGCAATTTAACAAATAATTAATTTCCAATGGTATTTTTCAGCATGAAGTCACTATTTTAAGAACCGATGCTAAGGAATAAAAAGAATGCCTTGATGCAATCTCACATCAAAATATGCTGCATTGGGGCTGTGGGCAATGCAAAATTAGCGAGTCCAAAGAAACATGTTGAGAACAACAATCCCTTGTAAAGGTTATGTACAAATCACCTTACACAGTTTTTGGTTTAAATATTSAAAGATAAAGATCAATACCCTTGCAAACAAAACACTTAATGCATCATAACCCCGCTGAGTTTCCAGCCCCCMAAAAAATTAATTGTTAATAAAAGACATCTACAATAAGAGGAACCRCGATCGTAAAAATATGAMATGGCCAGTTCAAGTGTTCTGTGCAAATTTATGGTGGCAATTTGGACACTCATAAAACACTGTTTGCCCTTCATCTGCAGACCGTAACTGCAATAAGTTCAGAACAGYGTCTCAGAAATGTTGAAGTTTGAGAGGGATTTAAACTTGTAAACCAAATGCAATCCAAAACCACTAGGAAAAAGATGAGCTAACCCAACAAATTTAATTTGCCTACCTGTCTGGTATAATACTCTAACTGCGGATGATTACATTGAGGACAGTCTTCATTGACCTGCACCATTTTAAAACAGAATCTTTAAGGATATGTTCAAACTACCTGTGGAAGCAAAATTTCAGGGTTTCCATTCCAACCAAAACACCACTCACCACTGCCCTTTGCTGGATCTCATCCTCTTCTGGCCTTTCCTTGGTATTGTCCACTTTTATAAAAGGCTCAAGGTTAAGATGTTTTCTTAGGTCCTGCATAAAAAATTCACAGAATAATTAACATTGCCGCAATTAAATGGTGCAAATTACTATCCTAACAGACAATATTTTCACATTACACAGTTCTTACATTGTAGAATAATAGGTCTGAAGATGGGCTTTTAGTTGTAAACAGCTATAATCTCTGAAGTTTTAAATACATTTCAGTTTTCAAATTGAGCTTCACTTAACCCTCATTTTAATATTAATGTTTGATATCATATTTGTGTTCGATATGAATATTAATTTCACATTGCATTGCTTCAATAACAGAGTGTGTGCATGTATGTGTTGTAGTACGACTGTCCGATCTGCAATATGAGACACCCCGACTCCACTGAGATGGCAAAAAAGTAGATCTAACTACCTTCTTCCAAGATTAAATTAACTCTAGATCCTACATTGACAATCATGCATCACAATGTACAAACTTCTCATGTTATATCTTCACAGCAAGTCCAGTCCTGTAAATCTGACATCAGCTTCATCAATGTCTTCTAAGTTCTATATTATCACTATCAAAATCCGCTAGATTTTAACCCACACAATTATACAAATCTGACATCAGCTTCTTCAATGTCTTCTATATTATCAATATCAAAATCTGCTATATTTTACCCACACAATTATACAAATGCAAATTTCAAGTTGCCACTGTAAGAAGTTTTGAGACAGACACAAGTAGACACATGCACATACTTGAACACAAACTGTATGCTAGGAAAATGACTAATCATCTACATAATATCCGAATCTCCGCATAAGAATAAAATATCAAAAGTTGTCCTTTTATAGAAACAACTGCACCCCTTTACATGAGGTTCGATTAAACAACAGCCAGTAGCCCAACTAGTGATACCATTTTATCATAAATGGCATCTCTACGAATTGACACATTCATTTTTATGGGAGTTTATTGCAAGATAATGTATGGTTAATAAGGATTTTGGATAAGCTGACCACGAAGCTTGGGAATAAGAATGGGGAGGGAGGAGTTTCACACCAAAGAACAAGGATCCATTCTCACAGGCTGTAGCCTGTTCCAACAACTTTAGGTAGCCATTGGGGCACCCAAGGTTGAACTTATGGCCATCCCTGGCATAAACACCACCAAGATGGATTGGCTATATACATCTTAATGGTGAGGTTGAGGTCCATGCCACCATATTAAGGACCCAAACTTACCCTCAACCTCGGGTAGCCATATAAGAGACATACCGACACCAGCGCAGCCCCGGAATCCAGATCAGTGCAGACCCATGTGACCTTCCCTCATCCCACGAGATTTCAGTGACATAGCCAGACCAGATCCCCTCCCTGGAGACGAATGAGATCCCCCATACCTCATCCGTGCACTACCTCTCCCAGTCAGCAGCGCATTGAACAATCCAGGCACCCCACCAGGTCGCCCTCGGGTCAACCGACTATACTCAGCTTTCTTTAGTCGACCTTGAATTGTAGGAGAGATGGATCCATTCCATGACAGATCTACTTCATTTCTTCTGGTTCCTCTTGTCCTTGGATCTTCTTCTCCTACAATACACCCCATCATCAACGCAGGTATTTGAGCTCGGGGCCAAGGGCTCTTCATGCCTCGGAGTAGATCTCACTTTCTACTACTCTACCTTATTGCACTTTACTTTTTGCATCTCGCCTTTTATAGAAGACCTTTTGGTATTCCTGCGGTGTATTGTATTGACATCATTGTACTTAGCAGTCCCTTTGACCTACTTTTGTGGTCATTAGTCGAACATTAATAAAATTATCTTGTCTTATCTTATCTTCAGTGCTAAAGAACGAGTTGTAACGATCATAATAAAATCATTTTCTTTGGGCTCTTGTTCTAGACCACCCCGAAATGGAATAAGGGGGTCTAAGAAACCTGTTTTGTGCCTGTGTGCATATCTTTGTGTATGATAGTGTCTTTTTGTACATGTTGTATACATTTTAAGTGAAGTTGATGCATTCAATCTCCTTCCACGATCTCATCAATCATTGAAAGCAATGGGAAAACCAAGCTAATAATCAAAGGAGAACTTCATGGACTCAACACATCATTAAGCATTCAAATTTGAAGATAAAAAATTAACATTAACTGTACCTTGCAAATAGTCCTTTTTATAAGTTTACATGTATTTTTGAAATCAAGTTGAAGTGTACTTGTTGGGGGCATTCTTGGTTGAACCCAACACCCTCCGATTTTTTAGTCTAAATTGAAATTGTTGGGCCTTATTGTGAAAGGGTGGAATTGCAAGAAGTCCTCTTTGTTGTCAATTCAATTGTAATCCGAACCTCCCTGCACAAGGAGGCCTCATTTAATCTTTTAAAATGGCTCTAAGTCTAGAATTATTAGAGTTATTGAACACTCTAATAGTCATTCCCGTAGACAATATAATCTCAATCAACAAAGAAACTCTTAAATCAATTCTAACATGTTTGCAAATTTCGCAAGCCAAAGTTGAACWTTTTCAGACTCAATCACAACTTCTTCATGATGAACTACAGCTAAAGTATCTTCAACATTCTGAACTAGTCCTTGTTCAGAACAACCCACTTTTTGAATTTGACAATGATTCCAATCAAGAGTCAACACAAGATCAACTCAGTGAAACAACTTCAAATGCAGTTCTAGATGAGGGTGAAGTTATTCATGAACGGGTTCAACGTACTCTTTCCAAGCCCATTATCAAACCTTGGGAAGAAATCAGAAACAACAAACAAAACAAGGCTTGGATATGATAAGGAAGTAACCTTTYACATTCTAGATTATTCTGGACTAATCCACTTCAACAGTGTAGGATTCTTTCAAGAAGTTTCAACTTCACCTATTCCAATTCAACATCAGAATGCTAACTGCCAACATTGTCATCAAGTTGGTCATATGGATGATCAATGTTTTGATCTCCATTCTTGTCAGCATATTTGCAAGCATAATCATTCATCAAACAAATGCTCCACATTAAAGAAACTTCCAAGATTAAAGATTCACTATGGATGGATCAATCCTTGACAATGGTCATCAACAACCAAGCAATGATATCAGTCTTATTGTAGAATTCTCTCTCGAGTAAAGACACATCTTGCAATAGATAGCCATTCAATCTTCTCTCCTTGCACCTTAAAGGGGGAGAGGTACACAAATGAAATGAGAATGGTACTCTTTTGCACTCAAAGGGCGGAGTACATTGATGAAACTCTCTTGCACCTTAAGGGGGGGAGTACATTAATGAGTGAAAATGGTTAGTGGTAAACCAAAACCACCAAATGAAGTAAAAATGGTTAGTGGTCAACCAAAACCACCAAATACAGTGATGAATTGGTTAAGGGTAGCCCACATGAAAACCCATGATGTCTCACCTTTCAACTAACAAAGGGGGGAATATTGATGATGATTGTTAAACTTCAAGTTTTGACAACATACAAATTGCCATATGGACAACAACAACAACAAAACACCAAATGGACGACAACAACAACAACAACAAGAGCATTGCAAAGATTTCATCACTTGTGAAAAATTGCCAAATGGGCATTTTTTAGGTTTCTGCCACTTATCGTATTTTGTGCGACATCCATTGATTGTTTGAGTTTGATCTTAGCATGATGATTGGTTCAAGATTTGAGTCATTCCAACAAGACACTTGGTTTACTACTCAGTAGTTATTTGGCTGAATTATGGTTCAATATCTTGTAGTTGGATCATACACAAGATATAGGATTGGGATGTTGATTGACACTATTTGTGTCATTTTTTGAGAGCAGCTTTGTGGACATTATGTTCACCTGGACGATCATTCGACCTAGCAGAGGATAGCTAGATCCATCTACATTGTTGCTTGGCATTTGATTGAGTTGTCGGGCACTTTCAAGGATGTGTCAGAATTGCAATTGATTCACTCTCATCAAATATTAGAGTTCACATCAGTGAACAATTACAAGTGTTCTGGCTCACATGTTTACATAGTGGGATTTCCCAGATTCTATGAGTTTTCAACATCCATATTTGGTGGTTTTTTAGGCAGATCTTCATCAAGGCTCAGACCCAGGAGTTTTAGATTGAAGACTTGAAGATGATACCAGTTTATGCTACCTTGTTGGTATTGTTGATCTAGATTTATGAGCGGAACGAAAGAAATAACAGATTGAATACAATAACACAAAGATACGAAGAACAACAACAGATATCCAGTGAACAATAACTTCTATTGAAAAAATAAAATAGGCTAAAATTGTAAAACTGCAGAACTGAAAACAACTTGCTCGAATGGTGGTAGCTATCTCTAAGAAGAGATGTGGCTGCTACGCGCATATGTTTGAGCATAATGATTACAATGAGGCTCCAGAGACCTTTTTAACATTACTCATGAATGTCAAAACCCTAGACATCCAAAAACCTAACCCTAGGAGATGAAACGCCAAAAGTTATGTGGGCCCCGATGGGTAAGTTGGTACCTCAACTTCCCGAGGTCGTAACTTTTGCATACGACCTCTGTTTTAGGCACGTGATAGCCCGTTGGAAAAGTCTTTTCGAGAACTACACATTATGTCGTCTCTATTTACAGATCGACTGTGGCAAGCCAAAAAAACACTGTTTAGGGCCCCAAAACAGCCCTGGAAGTACAAAAAGATGTA
>ML820797.1:47553-65359 GCA_009831015.1 Picea engelmannii
GTTTGACCCTTATCCTTTAGCCATTTGACCTAAACTACAAACTGTGCGATAACAGGCCTCAAACTGAACATGGGAAGATTATGCCTGTGTGGTTGTAAGAGGTAGTGCAACATCAATGGGACCCAAGGGTTGGAATCCCAACCCCACCTAAAATGGGCTATGGTTGGTGGAGCTATGGAGAGCCATGTTGTAGCTGTGTTGAACATAAGGAAGACTCTCATCCCATGTACGCGGATGCTTAGAGTTGTACATGCGTAGGATGTGCATAATCATCCGATTGACGGCCTCTGTCTGGCCATCGGTTTGGGGGTGGAAAGCAGTGGATTTAGTGAGCTTGGTGTCCAACAGTGACCAGAGACTCGACCAAAATGTGTTGAGGAACCTGTTGTCTTGATCTGAGGTGATGGTCTGTGGTATCCCAAAGTGGACCCACACCCGTTCGAAGAAGAGCTTGGCAGTATCTGCCGCTGTGATGCTCTTCTTACAAGCTATGATAATGGCCATCTTCAAAAACCGATCAATCACCACAAATACACAATCATTGTCGTGCTTGGTGGACGGAAGGCCAGACATGTAATCCATCGAGATGGATTCCCAAGGCCTCCCAGGAGTAGGAAGAGGGATGTATAATCCTTGCTTCTTGATGGTTGGCTTGGCAATGGCACATGCAGTGCAAGATCTGATATACTTGTTGACATCTTGTCGAAGTTTTGGCCAATAAAAATGTTTCTGTAGAACGGCCACAGTTTTCTCCACGCCAAAATGTCCTGCCATTCGACTGTAGTGAGCCTCCCAAATCAGCTTTGCACGCTCGTTTGTGGGAACACAGAGGTGGCCCAAATGGCATAACAATCCATCCTGGATGTGAAAATCGATGACATTCGCTCCTGTACCCAAGCGCTGATAGGTGGTGAAGTCGGGGTCACGCTGATAAAGTTGGGGCCACTCAGATGCCTCATGCCCACAAGAATGGAGCACTATGGTGAGTGCAACAACGGGAGGGCGACTGAGGAAGTCAGCGACACGATTTGTGCTCCCTATTTTATACTTGATGTTGAGATGGAACTGTTGTAGGTATGTGGACCACTTTTGATGGAAGTCGTTCTGCAACTTCCCGTGTATGTATCAAATGAAGAGGTTTGTGATCAGTGTGGATGATTGTCTCCTTTCCTAGAATGTAATGTTTCCATTGACAACAGACTTGCACAATGGAATACATTTGTTTGTCATAGGTGGGGTATTTCCGGACAGTATCTGAGAGCGTCTCACTATGGTATGCTACCGGATGACCATGTTGAGTGAGAACTGCGCCTACAACATAGTCAGAGGCATCAGTCTCAATCTCGAACGGTTGTTGCAGATCAGGTAAGGAGAGTACTGGAGTTGAGCACAAGCGATGCTTCAGATCATCAAATGCTTGTTGTTGTGCCTACCCCCATGCGAACTTTTCCTTGCCACCTCCCTTGGTTACTTGGTTGAGGGCCCATGCAATATGGGAGAACCCCAACACGAACCTTTGGTAGAAGTTAGCAAGTCCCAAGAAGCTCCGAAGCCCGATTAGTGTGGTCGGGGCTGGCCAATCACGAATGACTTGGATCTTAGCTGGATCCACATGTACCCCATGTTCATCAACAATGTAGCCCAAGTATTGGACCCTGTTCATGCCAAAGGAGCATTTTTCCAAGTTGGCATATAGCTTGTGTTGTCGCAGAGTGCCCAAAACCTGTTGAATATGTTGCATGTGCTCCTCCCAAAATCTGTTGAAGAAGAGGATGTCATCCAGAGATACCACCACAAAAGAGTTGGTGAAGGGTCTCAATACATCATCCATCAATCTCATGAAAGTTGTCGATGCATTTGTTAAGCCAAAGGGCATGACCAGCCATTCGAAGAGACCCTTATATTTGAACGTTGTCTTCCATACATCAGTTGGTTCGACGAGAACCTGGTGGTAGCTAGACTTTAGGTCAATCTTGCTGAAGAACTTTGCCCCCTTGAGTTGATCAAGAAGGTCATCAATTCGGGGAATTGGGTACCGGTTCTTAACTGTGATTTTGTTTAATACTCCGTAATCAATGTAGAGCCGCCAGGTCCCATCTTTCTTTAGCACCAACACAATCGGGCTTCCGCAAGGGGAGTTGGGTCGGATGTGCCCCTTTTGTAGAAGCTCTTGGATCTGGTGCTTGATTTCGTCATTTTTTATCAGCGAGCGACGATAGACTGGTCCATTAGGTAGCAGTGCACCGGCGGTTAGATCAATTGGATGCTTGACTTGGCAGTGTGTCAGTACCCCGATAGGTGAGGAGAAGATGTCTCTGTACTCTTCCATGATCCCATCCACTTGCTTCTGCTGCAAAGAGAGGCTTTGTGTAGAGGTCACGGATGTGGCGACGACCTGCTTACCGCGAGCATGGATCACAAAGAAGACAAACTTCCCAGTCTGTGAAATGACCTTACTGCATTGCTTAGTAGAGATTAAAGAAATAGCGGTAGGCAACGCTACCTCTGGTATCCTATACAATTGTCTACCCAAAGCAATAATAACACTCCGGGGTCTAGACTCATACACAACATGTCACTTCCATAAATATGGCTGGCCTAAAAGAACATCACAAACTTCAAGGGGAGCAATATCACACAATACCTCGTCTTTGAAGGGCTTGATGTTGTAGGGCAGACAACATTGTTGGCTGACGCGGAGATCTCGTCCTTGGCGAAGCCAGCCGATGGTGTAGGGCTGTGGGTGCGGTGTTATCGGCAAGTCTAGCCGCTTGACAACCCCTGCTGAAATCAGGTTCTTCTGACTCTTGCTATCAACAATGAAATGCAACGGAGTCCCCTTTACCCACATCTGTGAGTGAAAGAGGGGATCCCCTTCCTTTGGTTCTTCTGGTTCCCTTGGTTGGATTTTGGTGGTAGCGACAGTGGCGCTGGGTTCGGCATTGATGATCCGCTTCCCACTTTTTGTATTTGATTTAGAGTCAGAATCTGCCTTTGACTTGGAGGCTTTCAGCTCGACCGCCAGTGACTGCTTGGAGTGACATTCTTCGGTGTTGTGCCAAGGGATTTTATGGTATTCACACCATTTTCTCGTGTCCTTCTTCGACTTCTCATTATCCTTCTTGGGTTGCGGCTTGGACTGGTTGTCCTGAGAGCAACAATCTTTGCTCTGTCCCTTGTTTTGTGGATTGGGGCCACCTTTGCCTTGCTTCCGCTGTGAGGAGTTTGCAAATCCAAACTCTCGCCTCTTCTGCTTAAATTTCTGCTCGATCTTGACAGCATATCTATAAGTCGCACCTAATGATGTGATGTCCAGAAACTCCATTTCTGTTTGAATGTATCTATGCAGACAGTTGCGGTATTTGAACACCAGATGTCGTTCAGAATCTTTGGTACCCAATTTGGTGCGCAGGGTGTGGAAAATATTGGTGAAATCTGGTACTGTCTGGTCCCTTTCCTAACGCAGCATGGTCCCTCTTGTGTACTGGTCCTCGTAGCTTCCAACAAGGTAGTATTGTTCTTTAATGGCATACCTAAAGGAATCCCATGTGGGGGCGACCGCAAATATTGTAGATTCCTCTATGGCCCTTTTCTCAGAGTAAGTATCCCACCATTCCTTAACATGGGGGATGGCCTTGAGGAGTGCAAAAGTAATTTTTTCCCTGTCGGAAAAATTGTGGACCGAAAAATACCCTTTGAGCAGATTCAACCATTTATCTACAGCATCTGCATCTATCAGTCATTCAAATAATGGAATATCAAAATTTACTTGTACCTTGAAGGGGGTTGCATGGCCGCTTGATGAAGATGCATCTCCTGTGGGCAACCGCCAAAGGATCTGTGCAAAATTGTACATCATTTCATTCTTTTGTCGCACAAGGGCTTCCTTGAGCAACATTTTAAAAAGATCTTTTGCTCCATCATCTTTCTTCTCGTCCCCCATGGGTTGTTGTTGGGCTCGACATGGTCGATCTTGCAAAGGATCGACTGGTTTGAGTCCCAACTTCTTGTACCCAGATCTTGTCGAGGACATGCACGGAGAAAAATAAATGAAGAGCAGACCACTTTGATACCGTTGATCTGAATTTATGAGCGGAACGAAAGGAATAACATATTGAATACAATAACACAGAGATACTAAGAACAACAATAGATATCCAGTGAACAATAACTTCTATTGAATAAATAAAATAGGCTGAAACTGTAAAACTACAGAACTGAAAACAACTTGCTCAAATGGTGGTAGCTATCTCTGAGAAGAGATGTGGCTGCTACGCACATCCGTCTGAGCAGAATGATTACAATGAGGATCCAAAGGCCTTTTTAACATTACTCATGAATGCCAAAACCCTAGACATCCAAAAAACTAACCCTAGGAGATGAAACGCCAAAAGTTATGTGGGCCCCGATGGGTAAGTTGGTACCTCAACTTCCCGGGGTCGTAACTTTTGCATACAACCTCCATTTTAGGTGCATGATAGCCGGTTGGAAAGGTCTTTTCGAGAAATACACATTATGCCATCTAACTGTGACTTCGTCTACAATTTGACTGTGGCAAGCCAAAAAAACATTGTTTAGGCCCCCAAAATGGCCCTAGAAGTACAGAAAGATGTACTGACATGAAAACTTCCAAAATAAGCCAGTTGGATTAGATGGGCGGCCACCAATATCCACCTGGAAGTTGTGTAGGGCTTTAGACAACCCCAGAGTGTAGAACCCACAATTAAAAAGAATTACAGAAGAACGTGTTGAACTAAAAACTGTCAAGAAGAGCCAGTTGGAATAGGTGGGTGGCCACCAATATCCACCTGGATCAATTGTTGTTCAAACTTATGACTAAGTTTGAATTATTGGATTGTTAGATTGTGACTCATATACAATCATGAAGTCCTACACTACCCTTATGTATTTCACATTATAGGATACAGTTTTATCCTAAGTGTGTATTAGATCCTATTTTGCCTCCTCGTGTTATCTCTTGATGAGGTGTTGGTGTGAGAGAAAATCTAGTTTATGAGGTGGTTTCATTCATGTACTATAAAGTTGTATCATTGGAATGAATATTGAAGCATAATGAATATGGCTTAAATCCTTTTCCGCCAATTTCCTTGTCTTGTCTTGTGTTCTATTTCTTAAGAACTAGATAAGATAAGATAGATAAGATAATTTTATTAATGTCCATTGAATGACCACAAAAGTAGTTCAATGGGACTGAAGATTACAACAAGTATGCGTACAATGTGGGAGTGCAAAAGCATCTCCTAGAAAATGTTGAGAATATCATAAAGAAACACTATTGGCTCAAGACGACGAGTACAACAATAAACTATTCTAGGTGAAATGAGCAAAGGAAAGCTCTTGAAGACTAAAGTGTAACCAAGTAGATAGTCGACCTAATTTTCCTATAGACTCTTGTAGTGAAGCAAACCCAATGACAATGGAAGTAGCACAAGGTTCTCCTCTATGTTAACAAGTTATAAAGGCAATTGATGAACTAAAAACAATGTGTATCAATTAACCTTTATCCATAGACCACATAAGGATATGAACATGGAGCATTTTGAAAGTAGAGAAAACCTTGAAAGGAATATAAACTCCAAATTTATTAATGAGTAGGCGATAAAGATTATTAGTGCTTAGCATATAATAGCATTCTTAAGTTCATATTTGTCTCACATTATTATTTGTGTTGTGTGGACATAGGAGTTTATTATTTGTTGTGGTGATGCATTTTTGGTTTCCTATTCTTGTGGCTAGTCGAGATCTTGTTTCCAACTAGTTCTATTATTATCTTTAGTTGTTATTTCTTAGGAGCTTGTTGAGCATTTCTCTCCTAGTCTGTTGAGGCAGTTCTCTTGATGTAAAGCTATCTAAGCTCATGTTTTCTTTAATGAAAGGCAGTCAAAGCTTTCATTTCACACTTTGGTGTAGGAATCTACTCGGAGTCCTACACCAAAGTGCGAAATGAAACCTCTGACTGCCTTTCATTAAACAAAACACGAACTTATATAGCTTTACATCAAGAGAACTACCTCAACAGAATAGGAGAGATGCTCAACAAGCTCCTAAGAAATAGCAAGTAAAGATAATAATAGAAATAGTTGGAGACAAGACCTCAATTAGCCACGAGAATAGGAACCCAAAAGGGAATCACCACAACAAATAATAATCCCCTATGTGCACACAACACAAATAATAATGTGAGACAAATATTAACTAAGAATCCTATTATATGCTAAGAACTAATAATCCTTACCATTCCTCCCAACAATAGAAGAATTGGCCTCCAATGCTTTCAAAAGGGAGGGAAATCCTTGTTGCATCTGGCGTTGAGAAATCCAACAAGCTTGATGCGGTAGCTGACCTTGTTTAGAAACAAAGTAGAAAGAGATGGATCTTTGACGGGTATTCCTTTCAAAAACTTGATTTGCAATGAATGGAAGCTGGAAATATGGAACAATATCTGCAAGAGCACAGATCAAGATCTTTGTGTCCAGTATTGATTCATGATATGTTTTGACAACATCGTGGATGCTCAACTGATTCGAAAGATCATGACGGAAATCATTGTGAACCTGAAGGAAAGCTTCAAGGGATGAATGATGTTGAACTAGGTTGTAGACCACTAAGAAGAGGCTACCAAATCTGAACTTCCAAGTGAGGACAGAACTTTGTAACAGGTGAGAAATTCTGAAATTTTTAGGTTGTCCAACTGAGGTGGTGTCTAGAGGCAACTGAGACCGATGACAAAACAAAGGCAACTGAGGCCGATGACAAAACAAACGTTGAAGAAGGAGGTGTACAAGAGTCCTCTAAAACTGCTGAATGAACCTAGGACTGCAAAATTCAAATAAAAAAACAGAATGATGTTGTGGATAGTGCTGCCAAATAAAGGTTAAAGAATGCTTTTTAAATATAGGATCAACTTGATGTGGTAGTTCAAGTTTATTGTGGATAAGAGACTTGGTGTTATTTTTATGCAATAGGTAAGTGTTGTTTAATGTATCGTATTGGGCCTTCCAATCACACTGATAGGGTCAACCAAGCAACATACCACAATAGTGCATATTGATCACATCACTAGTGACTTTATCCACAAATTTAGGACCAAAAGCAAATGAGACAGTGCATGTGTATGTGATCCGAGAAGAGAAACCATTATCCTTCCATCCAAGTGCATAAGGATGAGCATGAGGGTCCACTGGCAAGTGCAGCATTTCAACGATGGATTTGGTTATCGAATTCTCTTGTGAGCCATTGTCGAGGATACAAGTGGTGGAGAAATCACAGGAAAGATGTGCATGTGTGATGAATAAACTATCTTGGGCTTTCAAGGGAGTGGAGTGCTACAACAATGTGACTTTATTGAGTCCGCTTAACTATTTATAAGTCATGTTTTCACTTGAGACCTCAATGGGAGCATCATCATCTTCCTCATTAGGAGACTATATAATCAAAGTTTTCTTCTTCAATTTGGAACATTCAGATTTATCATGTCCTTGTTTCTTACAACATTGACAAAATTAGTAGTAGAAAAAGAAGAAGAAGATTGTGAAAAAGATGATGACCCTGTAGTCATAGGAGATGTAGGCTTTGAAGGTGCAGATTTGGAAACATTGGAAGAGCATGAATGATCCTGAATTCTGTGCAGCAGATATAAATACCTCCCTTCGACCAACTGTGCTTGATTATACACGGCATCAAGGGTGGTGATCTCCACGTACTTCATATTGCGACACAAATGATCCTACAATCTACTTTTAAACTTGAGGACAAGCTTATCAATTGGTTCAGTAATGTTGAGAAGAATTTGCACCTGATTGAACTGGTGGATGTACTCTTGGACAGGCATGTTGAATCCTTGACGCAGGCGAAGCCACTTGATGTTCATATCATGTTTGTAGCTGGAAGGATAGAACACGACACAAGGGCTTCCACAAGCCTAATCCAACTGGTAATTGGATTTTGACTTTGACTTTCTTCACATTCTGCAACCAATAATTTGGCAAGCCCTATAAGCTTCAAATTAGCAAAGGGAACCTTGTCTTCAGGAATCAGATTATAGTCAAACCATGTATCAAGGCCAAGGATCCGGTTATCAAGCACTTCTAGATCGCGGGATCCACTGTAAATGGACACCTCATATTTGGCCAACTGAGGAAATGGCTTGCTAATAGAAATATTATTAACCATCTCTAGTATTAGATACATTTTCTTTTTGAAAAATACATCATATATTCACAGAAAAATATTTACATCAGCAAAGAAAAAGGGCAGAAGGGTGTATTAGATACATTTAATAAACCCTTGAAACAAAATTATTTTGACCTATTCAAAGTGCCAAAATCAAAATGGAAAAACTAGCTCATCCCTGTCAAATTCATTGGACATATGTTGGAGGGCCATGTGACAATATTAGGTTGACATATTCAATAGTATTCAACCCACGTGGGTTGATATAGTTTCACTCGGACTTGTATGCTGGTCAAAAACTATTGTCAAGCCATGAACCTCAACTGCCACTGATAGGAAAATGCAGTGTGGTATACCATGACAAAGAGATGCATAAGGAATTTAAAACACATTAAACAGGGTTTTGAACATAATATCGAAATCCGACCTTGGGAGAGAGGATCCAATTAATTGTGTTCAAACCGTTATAAACAAGTTGTGATAGCTTGAAAGTCAACATGTGGAGCAAATGAATACACACAAGTCGACAGCCACACGAAGGAACAATGTGTGATTCCAAAAGAGCTAGTTTTCAGGAACTATTGCAATAGAAACTACCCATGATATGTGCAGAATGGAGCATATCAAACCCCAAAAAACTTGACAAACACAAGCAAATGGGACGATGAGATAGCTAAGAGGGTCTTAAGACAAACAACAAAGGTTGTTATTTGTTGGAAAAAAAGCACGGTAGGAAGAATAATGACCACCAATATTATGCCATATGAACCAAAATCTAAACCATGTGAGTGTCCACGAAAAATGTCAAACAACGCACTACATATAGAAACCCCAAACAAGGAGAAGCAATGGTCTAGGGCAGAAAATAACTTGGCTAGGACACAGAGGTTGAACACAAATGCGTAAAGATGCGACAAGGGCACTATTATCGCACAATTTGTAGTTAGGGTAAAAGACGGATGAAAGGATGTCAAAATGGCATAACTGAACCAATCCCACCACTGTCACCTCAATGGGATGGTTCTTTCTGTTTAGGGAGGAAAGGCCCAGGGGAGACGTCCTCGGTGACCTGGGGTTTTAAGAAGGCAAAATGTTTAGCAAGGCTAAGTGATAATAATCCCCCTCACAAGTCACCACCTGATCAGAAAGTCCTGGCTAAACAGCCAATAAAGATGAAAGATAACCGGAAGTAGTAACTAATAAGAGTACCTACCCAAGACAAAGCCACAATGAAACTATGCATGTGCAAGCTTGCTTGTTGGTTGGTACTTCATATAATCAATGACTTTCTAATAATAAGCAATTGAGCAATAATATTGATGAAGTAAATCAATTTTTGTACAATAGCAATGACTACAATGTCACTTCTCAATAAATGCTAAAGAAACTTTGGCATTCAATGTAACAACATCAACACTTTATAAACAATGCCTTAACCAATCATTCAATTGCTTTGGAAGTAAAACGAATGTTGCACAAAAGTGTTTATATCATAAGAAAGTGACGGCAGCAATAGGGTTAGTAGGATTAGTCTAGGCTAGGGTTAGTAGAGTTAAAGGTTGTTCAAAGTATTTGGTTGTTTGTACGATCAAGGTGCTCAACACAATGGAGGTCTTAGACCAGTGCGCTACTAGGGAAAATGGAGTCAAAAGAGAACGCAAAGGTTGAAGGACTAAATGATAATGATGAAACTAATGTTGAGGTGTTGCTATAGCAAGGCCTCAACTATGAAACCCTAAGGGAGAAAGGCTCACTAAGGTGTAGAAACGTTGAGCCCTAATGCTTTCTCCTCCTTCTTTAACTTATTGGCAAGTTGAAATCGGCTAGCTCAAACAAGAAATTATAGGGTTGAAGACAAGAGAGTTAGGAGGTGAAGTGTTGCTATGGCAAGGCTTCACCCAACAAACCCTAGGGGAAAACGGCTCATCAAGGTGTAGAAATCCTAGGCCTTGATGTGTTTTCCTCCTTCTTAGCTCAATGACAAGGAAAAACGACTAGCTTATGAGAGTAGAACTAGAGTGTTGCTATGGCAAGGCTCTATCTCACTTCAGCAAATCAACAAAGCTCTTAACTTGGTAGGGACATGAGACAAGGACATTAGCTAGTGCTTGTCACCTAGGGTTTTAATGCAGCAAATTATAATAACAAATGCAAGTAAATAAAACTATAACCATTCAATCAAGAAGTGTTGTAGAAATTCACTTACATAAACCATTCATTCAAGTAGCAAACCCTAGTTGTAAACCTTCCACCAAGAAGAAATGCCAAAAATAGTCTAAAAATGCCTTCCTTCAACAAGTGCGCCTCACAATTTCAGCCAAAACCCTAAGACAGGGTGCAAATTTCAGACCTCACTAATGAGTGAGTGAAAGATGATGAATAAAAAGAGAGTTTTGGTGTCTTACTTATACAGTACAAATGACCTTAATTAAAAATTAGGTCATCAAAAGGTCGACAAGGCCAAAATACACAATAATATTGTTTTACATTAAACTATCATAAACTAAAACCCTAATCAAGCGAAACAAGACGTCATGCCCCTTCTAGGGTGACGTTAGCCCTTTCTAGGGCAAATGCAACCTCCTGGAGAAAAACGTTAGCCCTCCCTGGGCTTCTCCAACCTGCCACACGTGCCAAACTGCCCTGTCTATCTGCCAAAACATCCATGAAGCTGGATGATGTCATGGACTTCCTGGGTGAGTCCTGGGCCTTCCAAGGCCAACGTTCCAATGAAGAGGGCACAATCCCTTAGGTACATGTCTGCTCAGTTGCCTCTGGTGGATTCTTCTGCTCTTCCCTGGTACAAACGCTCTGCCTTGTCTATGCCCCCTGCTGGGGTCTCAACATCCATCGGGTGGGCTCTTCAACCCCATGGAGGTTCGAACTAATCATCTCCCCATGTGTACCTGTCCAACATGGTACCTGTCCGTCGGGCATGATCCTACACATCAACAGATACGCCCTCCATGGGCTCATAAGTCACAAGGATCATAGCAATATCAATCACATCTAATCATCAATATTATTAAACATGTGCATAAAACCCCTTTATCCCAGTCAAGTGCTCAAAGACATTATACAAGTCTGCAATGCAAGTTTGGAGGAAGTGACAAGGCATCCTATTGGGCTAGTGTCCACTGGAAGAAGGATGTTTCTGGAAAGGATTAAATCCAAGTCATGTAAGTGGGTGAGGTGGATGGGGATGCCTGGGCAAAAGGTGCAGTGATAGCAGGGATAGCTTACCGGTGGGTGCCTCTTGCACCTGTCATGGATGCAAATGTTTCCAAGCCCATTCATGCCTTTTATCTTCATTCTTTTTCTTTCAAGAAGCTAGTCAAGGGACACTACCCTGGCTTGGTGACTAGTGGTGGCAATGTTAGCCACAAGCATTTCACGGAAATGAGAAGGTTAGCTCGTAATGAGACCCCTTTCTCTTGGCTATGCCACTGAGAGCCACTACCCTTGCGTGGTGACCAGATGTTGGTAGTGTCATACCGCTAGATGCTCATGGACCTAATAGGCTGGCTTGTGATGAGACCCCCTATCCTCTAACCAGGTTTTGTCTTATTGTTTTTATCTTTTTATTGCTTTTTTCTTTCAAGAAGTTAGTCAAGGGACACTGCCCTGGCTTGGTGACCAGTGGTGGCAATGTTAGCCACAAGCATTTCACGAAAATGAGAAGGTTGGCTCGTGATGAGACCCCCTTTCTCTTGGCTATGCTACCAAGAGCCACYACCCTGGCGTGGTGACCATATGTTGGTAGTGTCATACCGCTAGATGCTCATGGACCTAATAGGMTGGCTCGTGATGAGACCCCCTATCCTTCAACTAGGTCTTGTTTTATTATTTTTTTAYGGGTCCCTCTGTTTCTTGCTGAGAAGCTTTTTATTGCTTTCTTGGGGATCCTTGGGTGAAGCATCTCGAGGTTTTATTCTTAGGCTTTTATTGTCACCTGCTTTTACCCCCCAGGCCTTTTGGACCATTCTTCCCATAAGGTAAGGTACAACCCCTATATGATTGGCCAACCCTATGCCCAGACCAGTGTAACGGGATGGGTGAGCGGGAAAAAAGACGGAAAGTGGTATGTATGACAGGAACGGACGATGGATTTTCAGAAGTCCCCCCAGTGGCAACTCAAAACCTATGAACACAAGCTTGCTAGGGCATCCTGTCATTCCCCCCAGACATGGTCAAGTGGACAAGTATAAGATCCAAGCACCCGTTAGAAACAAAAGGAATCAAATGCACATATTCAAAGGTTTTAAGGATCAGAGTGACACATACCATGATACCCGAACTCATTACCTCATGGAGCAAGAACCATCTCTGATACAGGACTAAGCCGAAGGTGATGGATGTTGTTGTTGTTGCTGACAAAGTGGAGGTGCTGAAAGGGAGAAAAGATGGGCCCTCCAGGGCCATGCCTAAGTAGATCTGGCTCTCGGTACTCCATGTCTAGGACCTGTGGGCCTCGAGACATAATCTCCTAGTTATCCCTAAAAGTGGGGGATAACAGGCACACAAAAGTGATTCCTCTTAATCTTGCACCAACTATCACAGTGCACTTCTTCAACGATGTATTGGCATGCAACAAACTATAATCTGTGTTGGATGTATCACATATTTCTATAGCCACAAATGGGTAGTAAGCTTGCCAATAAGCTAATAGGCAATGTGCATTAAAGGACTTGGATCTGTAACCTTTGCACAAAAGCATAAAAAACCATTGAGAAAATTTCCACGAGAGCAATGCACTAATAAAGTCAAGTGATTGTAACAACTCAAAAGAATATCCTAGAAATATCAAGGTCCATAAATTACAAAATAAGCCTTCACCACATGCATCCAAGAGCCAAGCTAAGAAAACTACTTAAAACATGTTGAGACCCGCGCAAAGTTTTATGTATAAATATGGTGAGACATGATGTGTATCCTACAAATTTTAACCCAGTTGGTAGTCTTGAAAGGTCTAGAAGTCTAGAGGTATTTATCAATTAATTCATTGTGGAGTTCTTGTAGAGATTGATGCTTAGGGAGTCTTAGAGGCTTACTGTAACAGGGTCTTGGAGAATAATAAAATGATTCATCTTCGACAGTGGATGTTTCCTCTACACATTATAGAGGATTTTTACCACTATAAACCTCGGTGCATTTGTCTATTGTTCTTTCTCTTAATTTGCTTATGTTAATAGTGCATGCTCATAAGAGATTAGATGGTTAACGATCAAGGTGTGTGCTCTGATACCATGTTAGAAACAATATTGGACATCAACATGATAAAATATAATCCAATACACATAATAATGATCAATAATCTTGAGCAAATGACATTAAGAGAGATCAAGAGAAAAGAGCAAGAGACAAGAGAACAGATTTATAGTGATAAAACCCTTATAATGTGTAGGAAAAACATCCATCATTGGATATGAATCACTTGATTGATGTCCAATACCACGTTACAATAAGCCTCCATAAAGCTCATGACGATCTACACCATAGTAGATGATCCAAATGGATTCGAGCAGATGACTAAATACCTCATGAGCTCCTCAATATATAGACCTCAATAATGTGAAGGCATCTCCACATAATGAAATGTGGGATAAATAAAGCTCACCTACAAAATCTGTTAGACACTAAGAACATCCACAAATGTGGCCACTACGCAACATCAACAATTATGCAAACAAGGTTGGCTTTGTGGAACTTACTCATTCACGGTTTTAGGAATTGAGTATGAGACTCTCCTCTATATTTATTGAGAATGTGCATACTCCCCGAGGGTCGGGGCACTAACAAGTAAGGGGCTAGGGAGAAGACTTCATGTTTGTAAGCTATTAATATTTTTTATTAATCAAATCATCATTTTAAGGACAAAAGAGCTCATTCTCAAAGTTATCATAGCTGCAAAATATAGTCTCATGTGAAATTCATCAAGGTCTAAATTGTAACTCTATGTTTAGTCCTTAAGAGACCTTATAGATTATATCTGTACTCCTCAATGAAACTTCTAATATCTACATTTGTTCATCTCTATAATAAAAACCTCTAAATTTACCCTTTTCCAGAGGAAAAGATATTCTAGTTTATAAGGAAGCTAGCTTCCACAACCCTCCATGGAGCTCTTTTGAGACCTTTGTGAACGCCTCATGTCAGCCAACAATTGTTGTGCCCCTAGCACAATATACATGTATAACATATAAATTCACCCTTCCATTAGGTTCTATAATTCTTTAGGGGTTAGTTTAGCCATATAAGTTAATACAATGGATCACCAACACCATTTTATATGGTTGGCGATTTTATTAGACACCCACAAATTTGTTTCGTATATGCGTAGGCACATTGAGCACATCAACCAATTTATTACTATAAATAGATGACTTTTTCTCAATGTAAAGCATCATTAGACAAGCATTGAATAATTATATCATTTATATTTGTGGTATTTCAGGTGTAAGGGGTCATCACATTTATTTGGGTGGCAGATTCCCCCACTTATCGTTTTCGGGTAAGTAGTTTGAAACCATCACTTGGAAGTAGAGTACTTCCCCTGATATTTTGTATATTGTGTACAATTCATGATATTTTGCCTTATTTTCTAAATATTGTGAATATCTTTCTCAATATAGCCTAGTTCTCTATTATTTGGGACCATGTTACACTATACTCACTACTTTTTGTCGTTTAGCACTACAAGTGGCATCAAGGTAGAGTTGATCTCAGATCGGCAATTTAAGGAATATCCTGCCTTCCCACAACCATAACTTTTGATTGACATGTCTAATTTAAGTCCAACAAGATTCTTCGAAAAATAAAGATCTGTGTTTTACAAGTTAAAATCTCAGCAGAAATTGAGAGGAATCTAGGAGTTGTAGTTTGTACATTATTGACCTTTAAATCAATTCTATAAAAGGGTCAAAGTTCAAAACAAAGTGTAAAAAAGGATTGAAATAAGTCTAAATATTATAAACTGTTTTCTAAATATTTACTACTTTCTATTATTTTGGAGCATATTATATTGTACTCTACTTTTGTGTTTAAACTTTAAAGCATTACGAGTTACAACGATGTCACAAGAAATATGGCCCAAAGGCAAAGGTTCTACATGCACATTGAAGGGATGGATTTCCCAGACCAAAGCATCATTTTAATCAGAAGAAATTAAAATCTAAAAATGGTTCAACCCTCACGTTATAATAGGACTGAACCTTTTATTTAGGTAACCTATAGGAAGGTAGGAAGGTTTCTTAGCAGATCGACATGTGATTAACTCAAGGAGATGAGACAACCTTAGAAAAGCTTTCTATAACATAGAAGATGCTTGATTGGCTTGTTGATATGCATCCTATCTCTTTCTTGCACAAATAGATTGCCACAATAGTCTCCTTATCTCTATTATGAAGTGAAACCTTGCCAATGAGAGACTGGAACGACTTTGTCACAACCTGTAATTGAAATTTCTTTCAAGTTTGTCTATTTACGAACTTCATGGTCTTTGTGCTCTTCATCTCAAACTCCTCCTTATTGGATCAGCCTAGGAGTGGTGTTGCAAACCACATGGAGGCTCAAACTCCTCCCTATAGGATCAGCCTAGGAGTGGTGTGGCAAACCACATGGAGGCTCAATGATTAAAGTGGCCTGTTCAAATTGGTTGCCCACATAAACTTACAACACTCCAAGCTCATGGATAAAAAATCCTTTAACTATGTGTGCAATACTTTTTGATGGTTCATCAACCATTGTGTTATATAAATATATGTTCTAAATTGTTACAATTTGACATTACATAGGATGTTACAAACAGAGATATAGCGGCCTTCGGTGGCTTTGCTTGACGATCACTCATACCCTTCCATGGTTGCAGTGCATGTAGACTACTTAGAGTAGGTAAAATTTAGTATTTTTGTTTCTATGTATGTGACATTTTGGCATTGTTTCTAGATGATGACAGGCGTCAAGATTTATAAATTTGAGCCAATCACATATGCCTCTCTCAATAAGAAAATCACAGTTAAACTCACACTTATGAGAAGTCAATGAAATGAATTCCCTAAAAAATGCTGAGGAAGCAAATAAAGTACATCCGTAATACCAAGTATAGAGGAAACACACCTCAGCACCAATCTTGAACCATATCTCTTTCCCTCGAATATCTACAAACAAACGAAATAAAAATTATCAAAACATATGCCTATGAACGCAAATTTTGCATGCTAGTACACAAACCATAGCCTTAGATTACAATGTATATAAAATTAAATTGCAATTTACAATGTATATTAAATTGATTACATCAAGGTAGTGCAATGAAAATACCTTTAACATTGTGTTGATTATGACACAAAGGGCAAGATGCAAATAATGGATTATCAAAATATAGAAGGGTCCCACAGAGATTGCAAAATAAATAATCATCTACATGTGACCTGGCCATGATGCAGAGTTAAGGCCTACAAGTGCACAATAAAGCCTTAATTAGTAGACAGCATAAGCAAAACATATTTGTGCTAAAACAATAATACATATTTTCATGTACAAAAAAACATATTGTAACACAACTCCCATTGTTTGAAAGTCCCTACACAATTAATGCTACATTATTATGTTAGTTGATATAGCCATAAATATTGGCAAAGATCAACAGGCTTATCTTATATATTCACATGGAAACCATATATAATTATATTAGAAGGAGAAGAAGAAGGGTACATTACGTAACTCCCAAATACCTAACTAATAACCACTACATTAATTACTATATTAAATGCCTCGTTATTACATCACTTTATTAGTGAGACATTATTGTACGTCTAAGTCCTAATATGTCCAAGTTCTAAATATGACCACTATCGCTAATAGTGTTCATCTAAAAAATATGTTGTTTTCAATGCAGTCGAAAGAAAGGGAATCAATTTCAAAGCATTTGTTGAAGTTGAAAGACATTAGGGACCAGCTATCAGCCATTGGATGAGAGGTAGCGGAAAAAGACATTGTGGTAACTACCCTCAAAACTCTACCACCTTCTTTTGAAAATTTTGTAGAAAAACTCAATATTAGTTGAGAAGTTGTCAAGTCAATTGTCGCACAAGGAAAGGTGGAAGAAATAGATTGGGAGCAGCAATAACACCTCTGAAAGCACTTTTTCTGCAAAGTACAAAAGCAAGCAAAAGCAAGGAGGAGGGGCAAACAACAGGGAAAGGGCACCTATGACTTCAAATTCAAGTAAAAGTAAGAGTAGAACTAAAAAACTGTAATACCCCAAGACCGAGGCCCAGATTGTAAATATGAATATGTTTTATAGGCTGGTGAGCCAGTTATTATAAGCTAGGAGGCTTATGTGTTGAATTAAGCCGAAGAGCCTAGATGCTAAAGGCCAATGAGCCTATTTTTGTATATGTAAACACTCATATCATTAAAATAATGCACTGTTGCGTGTAGACCAACCACAATGAAAGAGTATGGGGGGTTAAACTCCACTAGGAAGGGAAAAGGGAGGGCTAAGAGCCTAGATAAAGGGGCTAAGCTAGAGGGCTTATCTCAAAAGGAATATTATAATATTATTCCTAAAGGCTATGGTGAGGATAATTATTTTATCCTAAGTTCTTATGGG
>ML820798.1:19572-39920 GCA_009831015.1 Picea engelmannii
GTTGAAGAGCTCTCCTCCCTTAACGTACTCCATGACGATGTAAATCTTCGACTTGGTCGCCATGACTTCATAGAGCCGAACGATGTTGGGGTGGCGGACCAATCTCATAACCGAGATTTCCCGTTTAATCTGGTCGATCATGCCGACCTCACGGATCTTTTCTTTGTCGATAGCTTTAATGGCAACGTTCTCTCCAGTCTTGAGGTTTGTCGCGTAGTAGACCTTGGCGAATGTCCCTTGCCCCAGCAGGCGTCCTAATTCGTACCTCTCCATCACAATATTGGGCTTCATTTTCTTCTCTGCTAACGAAAATGAAATCACAAATCTGCTACTCAGCCGTCTTCCATGTATTCATTGGCTCTGTGCGGTTTTGAAGCCGAGACGTTGCTCTCGGACATGAACTCCATTACAGGCGTGGTGAGGGTGTCTGCTGCTGCACAAGCTCTGCCAGAGCCTCAGAGCTTGGTGACACCCAGGTGATCCAATCAATGTGCCATAGCTTGGTGTATAAAGCTCATCGACACGCCCATGTTCCCCACTGTCAAAAAAAAWTCAGTSACAGGAAACATATGAATATTGAACTAGACTTCCGCCGGGAGRAACTAAGAGAAGAATATTGAACTGCACAAGTGAACTGTAATGGAGGTCGTGTAAAACACAGCGGGCTTATAGCTGGAGAGATTGTATTGTTGGCATCGAACGGAGAATAATCCATTGGGGACTTTGATAACGTGGGTGACAGGTGTTGATCAATTTCTCATTAAAAGGTCGATGCGGAGTAAGTGTGTCGATCTTGAAGTCGTTAGATATATCAATCAAATCGATAAGAGTGTCGTGTTTGAAAAACCGTAGAATTATAATTGGTAAAGTAGATTTGTCAATCAAAATGGACTCAAGTTGAATTGGTGTTGCTAAACTATAGTTTTCTATTTTTTTTTGTTTTTCTCACACAATGTTTTCTGATTTTGATTTACAGTTCCAGAAAGTGATATGGGTCTACCTGTAAAGCCCGTTTATGATGGAATATTAATAAATTATAGAAAAAATGGTCCGCACAATTGTATTGCAATATTTGAAATAGCTTTCCCACTCTTTTACCATATCAAGATACGTGGTTTTTTTTTGTTTTATTTAAATAATGACTTTTATCATATTAAGATTTATTTAACTTAGTTTTTATTGGAAAAATTTATTTAACTTAGAAAATAAATTATATATATATATATATATATATATATATATATATATATATATATATATCATATACAGTCTGAGTGGGCCTAATGGTTAAGAATATGTGTTTCCTCTTAAGAGGTCACAGGTTCAAATCCAGATACCTTCGTAGACTTTACCAGTCAAATCGTTGGGCAAACAAGGGGGTCTCATACACCACATTGGTCATGATCATTAAATCTAATAAGACCACTTGTGTTACCTTTGTGTATGACAATAACAACTAGGAGGAAGTGACTTCATACAAATATGTCGATCTTTGGATTTGGGATTGAAAACAATTGTAAATCTATCAATCTTCGAGACTCTTGTTATACCTGTTATTCTATATTGATGTGAAGTCTGGGATGAGGTATCTCTCGCGAATCCTAGAGATAGATAGAGTAAATCCAAAAGAATTTGTAACCTATAATCTCAAAATTAAAGGAAATATGCCATATCTCATCCTCCTCTTAGAGGAAATCATTTCCCTCATTGAGAGGACAACTATGCATATATACCTATTGTATAAGAACAAGTTAAACAACATAGAATACAAGAGGCTTTCTAAAATTCCTTCCAATTCCAACCGTAACCACCTTCAACTCAAAAGGAGTTGGCTTAAAGATGCCCAGTCTTGGCTAAGCCATTGGAGAATCATGGAAGATACAATTTTGTAGAATAATGATACTATTAAAAATATCATTAAATCAGAATTTAAGGAGAAAATGTGGTGTGATAAAGAGTTATTGGGCATTGGTGAATTCCTGAAACACCTTGGGATGAAAGAGTGTGTCACCTTTGTGACATTGTCCAGCCTATACCTAGATTAGATCTCAATTTCAAAATATTTGTCACACTACCAACCTCTGTAAACTTTTAACTCAACAAAACTATCATGATCTTGGAAAGCTTCTATTAATTTTGTTTAGCACATAAACAAAATTCTAAAAAATTGCAAGTAATCCCTTACCCTCTTAAGGTCTGATATACCAATTCTATCTCATTGGGAATTCATCATCATCATCACACACACACACACACACACACACACAAACTTACAATCATATAAATTAAAAAAAAATAAAAAATGACAAAGAAGATAATTAATAAAATGCAATATTATTATTACTAATGATATTAATAAAAACAATAATATTTTTTTTAATACAATATTACAATAATAATAATAATAATACCTGGAGGAAAAAAATCCCTAAGTTACCAATGGAATCTTGGGATGGATACTAACAATAAAGCCAACACCTACGCTCTCCTAAAAGGCATACAAATCATCCAGACTCAGAAAATTCGAGAGCTCAACGTTCTTGGAGACTTCAAAAACATAATAAGAATGATGATCCATTGATCAAACCCCAGAGATCTAAGACTAAACGAAGTCATGTATAGAATAAGGATGGATTCCTGGGACATTAAGACAACCTTCTACCACATAATGAGAAAAAACAACACTGAAGCAGACAAAATGGAAAATGCAGCAATAGGGGAAACGTCTGGTTCCCTAAGTATAGATGGAGTGAAAATCTTAGCCCCCCTGTGCTAATGATCAAGCTTAAATATGAAATGGAGGAGGACAATACAAGAAGGTGCCACACCGAGGCTTCAAACAGAAACAAAGGGCACATGCATAAGAGAGGAGTCCTCACCCCTCAAATCCCAAGTGACAAAAGAGGGAGGGGAAACCTCGCGAAGTTGAGAACAAGTCCACCCAAAATGAGAAAGAACATCGCCAACATCACAAGGATCAAGTAGGTCAACATCCACGTGGAGAATTGTTATCCTGGACTAACCAGGTGGCATGGAGCACATTCAATTTTCTTTGTCCGAGGTGAAAAGAGGGTTAACAATATCTCTAGAGACATCATTCTGCGAGGTGGTAAGCCAAAAAACATATCAAAGCACGTGGGAGATCCTGTCACCAAGCATAAAAGGATGGTGGAAGTGGTACAAGAAATCCATCCCGCATAGAACATTCACTCCCTTGACGCCAGTCGCACCTCTAGACTCAAATTCATGGCACTTGATGGAACAGATTGCAGGGAATCTCCTTCGAGCATGAAGGTAAGTACGCCCTATCCATTAATGGGCCCATGGGAAATCATGGTGTCATCCTTGCCCAAAATTTTGGTTATTTGGGCAATTCCCTATGTCCGGGTTCTTTTTATCCTCGTCTCTTCGCCACCCCCCCCATTATCCCTTGACCTCGCTCTACACTTCTTGGTGTCTTCCTTAATCTCAGAACCAATGCTCTGAACCAATTATCTTAGCCCACAGGACTCAAGGTCCTCCCTCTCTCCGAGCCTTGTATAGATTCTAGCCACTTCACAATCTCACGATGTCCCTCTCTCGCTTTCTATGGCTCTCGAATCGTCTTCCTCAGAACTTCTGAGACCTTCCAAGAAATGCAACGTCCTCAGGGCTCTCTATTCACCCCTCGGTTAGACGATCATCCACACCCCTACCTTTTTTCCTGTTGTAGAATAACGACCCCCTTTTGTGTATGTGGAATCCCTTTTGTCCCCTAAAGAAAATCGAGAAATTGTCAGGTGCGAAATCTCTTCAGCACACAGAACAATGCAATAAGGAAATGAAGCTTCGATGGATTCAGGAAGATGGGTAGAGGAAGCTTGAGAAGAAGAATGCGACGGGTGTAGCAGAATCTGAGTTCAACTTGGTGCAATGGGAGCCAACAGATCCTTTGAGCTGGAAATGCTCTCCCAACACAAATTCATGATCAAAAAGATCCAAGATGAAAGCTTCGCTCAGCGTAGCCAGACTGAGGACAACTGCTTGAAGATGGAGACAATGCAGTGAAGACTAGAATAGCTGGAAGACACACATTCACCTCCAAGCAATCTGAGAGAGCAATACGATAATTCAAGGCATGCACATTCGAACTCGATCAACCAAATCCCTAATCTGAATGAGTCGCACCCAGAAAACATGGTGGACATGCAGCCCATCAAAATGGAAAAGGGTAACTAAGTTTCAGAATCTTAATGTTTTCTCGTATAATTTGTATCAATGGTATCTATTTTCGGAGCTATTTGGGGAATTCAACTTTCATAAAATTTGAAAAGGAAGGGGGATATATCAAACTCTGTCTCGATTTCAATCCCCACTTTTGTAAAATCCTCTCTTTAAGAGGGAAAACTCGATGGTCTATATTGATCTAGGTGGATATCAGTGACCACCCACCTTTTCCAACTGGATCAAAACAATTTTCTGACAATTTTGGTAATTTACTATTTTTAGCAGTTTTTTGAGTCCTGAACTTCCAGAGCTGTTTTGAGGCCCTAAACAACATTTTTGGGGAAAATGGGTAGAAACACAGAAGTTCATTTGGTGTTGAGCAGATCAAAGTTGTATCCCTCATATATATATTTCTAATGAGGTTTTGAGGGCATCAAACAAAGATTGTATGCAAAAGTTACGACCCCAGGGAGTTGATGTACTGACTTGCCCAAACGAGGCCCACATAACTTTTGGTGCTTCAACTCCTAGGGTTAGGTTTTTGGATGTCTAGGGTTTTTGACATTCCTGTTTATTGTAAAAGTCCTTCAGAGCCTCATTATAACCATTTTTCTTGCGAATGAGCGCAACCGTCACATCTCTTCTCAGAGATAAGCCACCATCATTCTAGCAAGATTGTTTTCCGGTGCATTTTACAGTTTCATCTTATTTACTTATTGAATAGAAAACCAGTTTTATTGTATCTTTATTATTTTTTGTTAAGCATCTGTTAATAATCTGTAGTCATTTCATTCTGCTCATAAAATCTGGATCAGTGGTATCAAAGAAGTCTGCTCCTTGTCGTCTTAATGCATGTCTCCAACAAGGTTGGAGTACAAAGAATTGGGTCTCCAGCTTGCTTCTCTTGAGGACAGAATCTCTCACACGCCCACGTGATCTCTCATGGCAGGAGAAAATAAATATGATAGGACAGGAGATCCTTTCAAAATGTTGCTTGAGGAAGCCCTCACGCAACAAAAGAATGAGATGATGGATAGTTTAGGGCAAATCCTTCAATGGCTACCAACAGGTGACACATCTTCTTCGAGCGAAGGCGCCGCCCCCTTCAAGGTACAAATCAACTTCGATATCTCTGTATTTGAAGGTCAAATAGACGCAGATGTTGTAGACAAGTGGCTGAATCTACCAAAAGGGTATTTTTTTGTCCATAACTTTTCCAATAGAGAAAATATTACTTTTGCGCTCCTCAAAGCCGTTCCCCATGTCAAATATTGGTGGGAAACTTTCTGTGAGAAAAAGGAAACAGAGGAACCCTCATTATTTACAATCACTACCACCTAGGAATCATTCAGGGATGTTATTAAGGGACAATACTACCCTGTCAGAAGTTATGATGACTTGTATACCAAATGGACCACACTGTGGAAAGAAAGAGATTAAGCAGTGCCAGAGTTCACAAATATCTTCCATACCTTGCGCACCAAGATGGGTATCAAAGATTTAGAGCGACATATGGTGATCAAGTATCGTAGTGCTTTGCATTGATACATCCAGACCAAAATGGAATTTCTGGACATCTCATCCTTGGGTGTGGCCTACCGATATGTCGTCAAAATCGAGCAGAAGCTCAAACAAAAGACGCGGCAATTTGGTCCTGGGAACCCCTCATAACAAAATCCAGGAAAGGGAGGCCCCAACCCACAAAACAAAGGACAGAGCAAAGATGGAAAGTATCAGGAAAACGATTCCAAGCCATAAGCAAAGAAGGACACCGGAAAGACAAAGAAAGATACCGGGAAGTGGTGTGAGTTTTATAAGATCCCTTGGCATAACACTGCTGACTGCCACTCGAAGTAGTCGCTGGTGGCTGAAGTGAAAGCCTCTGAATCAGATGCGGGTTCTAACTCTGAGTCAGAACCAGAAAGGGGAAGACAGATCATTAACGCGAAACCCAGTGCCACCGTTGCTACCACCAAGCTCCATTCTGGTGAACCAGACGAGCCAGAAGAAGGAGAGTGCCTCTTCCATTCACAAATGTGGGTAAATGGAACCTCGTTGCACTTCATCGTTGATAGCAGTATCTATAAGAACCTCATCTCAGCAGAGGTCATCAAGAGGTTGGACCTGCTAACAATGCGACACCCACAACCCTACACCATTGGATGGCTCCGAAACTCCATGTCATCCAACAGTGTCGACTATCGTACGACGTCAAGCCCTTCAAAGACAAGTTATTGTGTGATGTTGCTCCTCTCGAAGTTTGTGATGTTCTTTTAGGCCAACCTTATTTATGGAAACATCATGTTGTATATGAGTCTAGGCCTCATAGTGTTATTATTACTTTGAACAAGAAATTGTACAGGATACCCGAGGCAGTCCTTCCTAGTGTTATTTCCTTGATCTTTGTTAAGCAATGCAAGAGGTCATCTCTCAGAATGGGACGTTTGTCTTCTTCATGATTCTCTCTCAGAATGAGTGAAAGATCACAACCACATCCAGGGTCTCCGCGGCCAACCTCTCCACACAACAAAAGCAAGTAGATAAGGTCGTGGAAGAATACTCAGATATATTCTCCTCACCTATCGGGGTATCTCTGCATTGTCAGGTCAAGCACCCCATCGATCTAACCCCCGACGCATTGCTACCCAATGGGCCAGTCTATCACTACTCTCTGTTATAGAATGATGAGATCAAGCAACAGATCTAAGAAATGCTCCACAAGTGGCACATCCATCCCAGCTCATCACCTTGTGGGAGCCCAATCGTGCTGGTATAGAAGAAAGATGGAACCTAGTGACTCTGCATTGATTACTGGGCTCTGAATAAAATTACAGTCAGAAACCGGTACCCGATTCCCCCAATCAATGACCTCCTTGATCAACTCATGGGGGCCAAATACTTCAGTAAGATTGATCTGAAGTCTGGCTACCACCAGGTACCGATAGAATAGACAGATGTATGGAAGACCGCCTTCAAGTCAAAGGAAGGCATTTTTGAATGGTTGGTCATACCATTTGGTTTGACAAATGCTCCAACCACTTTCATGAGGATGATGGAAGATATCCTACGAAAATTCACCAATACTTTTGCAGTGGTGTATATGGATGACATTCTCATTTACAACAAAACTTGGGCAGAACACTTGCATCATATCCAGCAGGTTCTGCACACCCTGCGATAGCACAAGCTATACGCCAACTTGGAAAAATCCTCCTTCGGCATGGACAGAGTCCATTACCTAGGATACATTTTTTATCAACATGGCGTACATGTTGATCCAACCAAGATCCAAGTCATCCGTGACTGGCTAGCCCCAACCACACTCACTGAGCTTCAGAGCTTCTTGGGCCTTGCCAATTTCTACTGCAGGTTTGTGTTGGGATTCTCCCATATTGCATGGGACCTCAACCAAATAAATAGGGGTGGTGGTAAGGAGAAATTTGTGTGAAACTCGTCCCAATAAAAAGCGTTCGATGATTTGAAGTAGTGTTTGTGCTCCGCCCCAATACTTTCACTACCATACTTGTAGCATCCCTTTGAGATCGAGATAGATGCTTCAGAATATGCTGTGGGCATTGTTCTCACTCAGCACGGCCACCCCATGGATTATCATAGTGAGACACTATCAGATGATGTCCGTAAGTACCCTACTTATGAACATTACAAGCCTGTACTCCATTGTGCAAGCCTGTCGTCAGTGGAGACATTACTTTCTTGGGAAGGAGATAGTCATCCACACTGATCATAAGCCACTACACTTCATGTAGACACAAGGAAAATTGCAGAATGACCACCATCAAAAGTGGTCCACATACTTGCAAAAATTCCACCTCAACATAAAGTATAAAACAAGAAGCACCAATTGTATTGTTGATTGCCTCAGTAAACCGCCAGTCACGAAACTCACCACGGTGCTAGACTCTTGCAGCCATGAGACCTCTAGATGGCTCCAAATCTATGAGACAGACCCAGACTTCTTCACCACCTACCAAATGTTGGGTGCAAACGCAATTGTCGATAATTTCCATCTTCAGGATGGGTTGTTGTGTCGCATGGGCCATATCTACATTCCATCAAGCGAGCGGGCGAAGATAATCTTCGAAGCCCACTACAGTTTGGTGTTAGGACACTTCGACGTAAAAAATATAATGGCGATGCTACAAAAACATTTCTACTGGCTGAAACATCCACATGAAGTCAACAAGTATATTAGGTCATGCACTACCTTAGTTATTGCCAAACCGACCTCTAAGAAACATGGCCTGTACACCCCTCTTCCTACTCCTAAAAGGCCATGGGAATCCATCTCAATGGACTACATGTTGGGCCTCCCATCCACCAAGCTGGGAAATGATTGGGTTCTTTTAGTTGTTGATCACTTTTCTAAGATGGTGATTCTGGTTGCCTGCAAGAAGAGCATCACAGCAGAGGCCACTGCCAAGATCTTCTTTGAACGAGCCTGGGTACATTTTGGAATCCCACAATCCATTTTCTCAGATCAGGACAATCGATTTCTCAGCACATTCTGGTTGAGCCTTTGGTCACTGCTGAACACCAAGCTCACCAAGTCCACCACCTTCCACCCCCAGATAGATGGACAAATCGAGGTCGTAAATTGAATGATTGTGCATATCCTGTGCATGTATAATTCCAAGAATCCTCACACATGGGATGAGAGCCTTCCCTATGTCCAACATAGATACAATCGAGCCCTGTAAAGCTCAACTGACCACAGCCCCTTTCAGGTGGGGTTGGGATTCCAACCATTGGGTCCCATAGATGTTGCACATCCCCTTGTGGTCACCTCGACTGAATCATCCCTTGCTCCAACTGAAGTTGACAAAGCCACTTGATTCATTGAGCAGATCCAACACATCTGCCAATAGGTTCAGAATATCCTACAGAAGTCCAATGACAAGTACAAGCAGTGCCATGATCAACATTGGGTGCGACATAAGTTTCAGGTGGGAGACAAAGTTTGGCTGCACTTGCAGAAATAACATCTTGCAGGACCCCATCGGAAGCTTTGCCCACTCCGTTATGGGTCGTACACTATCACCAAGGTTGTGGGGGGTAATTATTTTGAGCTCAACATTCCTCCTTTCCTTGGCCTGCACCCAATGTTGAATGTGGATCTCCTTCAGTCTTATTTCCCACCATTATTGGACACCTCAGAAGTAGCAGAACAACCGACACCAACAAAGATCAACCCCAACTGCTTACAACAGGCATCCAGTGATCAGATTATGGACACAGATATCAAGGGCACTCGACAACAAAGGATCTAGCTTTATTGAGTTGTCAAAGTAGGGCAACTCCTTCACCAAGGCAAGTGGCTCACCCGGTGCCAAATTCAACAGAAATTTCCTCATTTGATGGGGGAACTCAACGCAATGGAGACCACTTCTTCCTAAGGAGGGAGGATTGATCCAGGTGGATATCCGTGGCCACCCACCTTTTCCAACTGGCTCAAAACAATTTTCTGGCAATTTTGGTAATTTACTATTTTTAGCAGTTTTTCGGGTCCTAAACTTTCGGAGTCGTTTTGAGACCCTAAACGACATATTTTGGAAAACATGGAGCAACATGGAAGTTCCTTCGATGTTTCTCACATCAAAGTTGTATTCCTCGGATAGATATTTCTAACGAGGTGTTGAGCACGTCAAACGAAGATCATATGCAAAAGTTACGACCCCGGGAAGTTGATGTACTGAGTTACCCAAACGGGGCCCACGTGACTTTTGGCACTTCAACTCCTAGGGTTATGTTTTTGGATGTCTAGGTTTTTTGACATTCTCATTTATTGTAAAATTCCTTCAAAGCCTCATTGTAACGAATTTTCTTGTGAATGAGCACAACCGTCACATCTCTTCTCAAAGATAAGCCGCCACCATTCTAGCAAGCTTGTTTTTCGCTGCATTTTACAGTTTCAACATATTTCCTTATTGAATAGAAACCCATTTTTATTGTATCATTGTTATTCTGTGTTAAGCATCTGTTAATAATCTATAGTCATTTTGTTCTGCTCATAAAATATGAATGATATATGGACCTTTTTTTTGTAAAATCAGTGGAGTCTTCGACATAGCTAATACATATTTTGCCAGTTTTTGTTATAATAATAATAATTATTATAATATTACTAAACTTTACTAGTAGTAGAACTAAAAGTAGCACACATGAACATTAATTTATAATAAAAGAAAGTAAACAACCATAAGATATAAATCAACTTTTATACTAACATGATTATAAATGTATTGTGATGAGAGGCACTTTCTACAACCTAGTATGGGAGATGTGTGATTTCTCCCATGCTAACTTGGAGTTGACAAATGTTCATTTAAAAAATAATAATATAATATTGACTAAATACAAAAACAATATTGGCTTTAATGTAAAAGTTTATAAACTAAGAGAAGGATATGTGTAATTTCTTTCACTTGTACATTTAAAAAATATATATAATATTAACTAAATAAAAATCTATAATGTAAAAATTTAAAAACAAAGAGAAACTATTATAAGTATAACAAGTATATTTTGAAATTTAAAAACTTATGTGTTATATTTTTTTAAGATTTCAATGTTATTGATATTTTTTTTATGTTTAATGCACCCATGGGTGTTGTGCACAATTGTGGCAACATTAGTCATTGCCTACACTTATCTTCCTATACATATGAGTCACTATGAAATGCAAACCTATTCTTGATTCAAGAAATTAGAACCATGATTAGATTTCATTGCAAGTACATATTGAATAGCACTAAAACCTAATTGCATATTATATAAATTAACATGTTATAATTGCCAAGTTTTATATGTTTAATATTATTTAAATGTAGAAATATTTATTTATTTGTTATAATTCTCCAGTTTTATATATTTAATATTAATTAAATATGAAAAGATTTATATATCTATTATAATTGGCAATTTGTATATTTAATTTCACTCATAATGGCAAGATTTATTCATATATCTACATATACGAGTCATGATGCCCATGCCATATTTAGATTCCAACCAATCAATGCACACTTAACTCACGTTCTATCATGCACATTGGCACAATAGGGATTATTATCACTCAAACAATAACATTATGTTGGATTTTAGTAGCATAGTTATAATTATGATAAATAACAATCTATATGATATATTAGATTATGATCCATAGATTTTTCTATATATGTTAAATCATATTTACATTGATTTACATTATATATGCATATATTTATATATCAATATCAACTTTAAGAATATGATCCGAGTAACATATAGGTTATATCCCAGAATTTACATGAAACACTAATGGATCATATATTAGATTAAATTTAGCACGAGCTAGGAATAACAATTTAAACATATGATGGATTGGAATTAAGTAATCCATAGTGTGTATAATCTAGATCTATCTATTGACTTATCGTGTGAATGAACATGTTTTTTAAATTAGAATTTGTTTTTAGGGTTTTATGGAGGGTTTTATTATGTTCGTGTATTTTTGAAAACAATAACTAACTATAGAAACAATAAAAATCAAAGTATTAAATTTTGAGTAATTATTATAAATTTCAATAATATTCCTAAATAATTATTAAAATGAATATTAATTCTATATCAATATCAAAGTTATGTTAGAGGACCAACCTTCTCTAAGTTGAGATATTGCATAATTATTATGTATCATATAAATCTATAAGATTACTTTTTAATGAGTCTAATATGACAAAAGTAGTGAGGTTTTGGACATCCATCCATTTTCAAATTGTTTCAAATGTAAAATAATAAGAAGTATATTGTGATTGGATATATTATTGAGATAATAGTTCAATATCAAGAGGATGAAACGCTTCTCAAGATATATAATTATGCTTTAATCACTTCAAAATCAAGAATGTTTCAAAATTCAAGAGGTTTGGGTTTGCACTATTTATATGTTCCAATCATAGAAACTAAAAGATAATGAAATATCAATCATTGAATACCTGCATTGATTTCAGTAATGGTATAACACAAAATAATAGGGAATATTGATTTCAATGATGATACTAAAAAAATGGCCCAAAGGGGTTGATCCAATGGTGAAAAACGAGGAGTTGAGGTAGTGGTGGAACGTACGACTTCACCCAGAGATATTATATTAAATGGTATCATGACATGTACACACATAAGTGGATCAAAGGCCACCCTCGCGTCCTTCAAATTTTTAAGCCCAAAGGGGTTGGATCCAATGGTGGAAAGAGACAGGTTTTTCACCATTGGGAAAGACTCAATTCCAATGAGGGACGCTTAACCTAGAGCCATGGGGGCACCTTGAGATAGTGGTCAAACGTGTGGTTGCTCCTAGAGATATTATATTAAATGATATCATTACCCATGCACACATAAGTGGATCAAATCCCAACCCCATGTCCTTCAATTTTAGGAAGCCCAAAGGGTTTGGATTCAATGGTGGAAAGAGATGATTTTTTCACCGCTGAGAAAGGTTCAATTCCCATGAGGCCCTAACTTGAAGCCATGGGAGAACCTTGAGGTATTGGTTGAACGTGTGGTTGTAACCATAGATCTTGTATTAAATGATATCGTGACCCATGCACACATAATTGGATAAAATCCCACCCCTATGTCCTTCAATTTGAAGCCCAAAGGGGTTGGATCCAATGGTGGAAAGTGAAGAGTTTTTCACCATTGGGCAAGGTTCAATTCTGATGAGGGTCACTTAACCTAGATCCATGGAGACACCTTCAGGTAGTGGTAGAACATGTGGTTGCACCCAAATATATTATATTAAATGATATCATGACTCCTGCACACATAAGTGGATCAAATCCCACCCTCATGTCCCTCAATTTGCTAATCAATTCCCTCTAGCTCAACTGGTTAAGGTTTGGGTTTCATTTTCTAGGAGACCCAAGTTCAATACCCTTACAGTGTGTTTAGTTGAGAGGAGACACCCAAAAATCCAACCATGTTAAGTGTCAGTGCAGCCCAGACGATGATTCCCCTGGGTTGTTGTTTCTTAACCAACCGTTGAAATTTTGGCCCCAAAAGTGATGGACATTTCTAACAAACAAAAAAAATGATTTAGAGAAATAAGCAGGTAGAAATGATTTCAACAATGATATGACATAAAACAATAAGGTGCATTTATTTTAGAGATGGTATAATGACAAATGATTTAGAGAAATTAGTTTCTATAATTTCAATAATGACATAATGCAAAACAATGCAATGCATTGATTTTAGTGTTGAGAAAATGATAAATGATTTGGAGCAATTAGTTTGATTGATTTCAATAATGGCATAATGTAAAACAATATGCATTCATTTAAGTGATTATACAATGAAAAATGATTTAGCATAATATAACATAACATAAAACAATAGGGTGCATTGATTTCAATGATAATGATATAACACACCACAATAAAGCATATCGATTTCAGTGATGATATTAAAAAAAATATTTAGAGAAATAAGAGAATTGAAATGATTTCAATGATGATATAACACAAAAAAATAAGGTGCATTTATTTTAGAGATGGTACAATGAAACATGATTTAGAGCAATTAATTGATATGATTTCAATACTGACATAATGCAAAACAATGCAATGCATTGATTTTAACGATGACACAATGATAAATGATTTAGAGAAATTAGTTGCATTAATTTCAATAATTTCAATAATGCAAAATCATATGCATTGATTTAAGTGATTATACAATTGAAAATGATTTAGAATAATCAAGTAGTTCTATTTGTTTTAACAATAATATAACATAAAATGATAGGGTGCATTGATTTCAATAATAATGATATAACATTAAACGATAGGGTACATTGATTTCGGCGATAACACTATGAAAAATGATTCAGTGCATTAATTAATTGAAGAAATGATATGAAGGAAAGTGATCATATATATCGATTAACTATGAGATAGTGCAAATTATCAAGTGAAATGAATTTAGCAATAACACAACTAAAACCAATTTCAAAATAGATATTATAAGTTTTCAAAACATATATTATAAGTTGAAGTCCTATACTTTCTTTGGTTAGGTGTAATTTATTTATTAGTATTTTCACATTAAAACCATTATAATATTAAGATATATAAAACATGAAAAACTCGAGAGGTCTTAAATTTCTCAAGGTCTCACTTTTAGTGCAATATCTCGAGTTAAAGTTTGCATGGTCCATTTCCATATGATCAATATGAAAATATGGAAAAGTGTGTGTGTTTGTAAGAAAAAAGTGGAAGAAGATAGATTGAGATCAATTACTGTATAATATATGCGTTATTCAATATCTTCCTCGTATCACTTCTTAATGATATGATGTGATGTAGTATATATATTATTCAATATCTTAACCATTCCATTTTGTTATTATTCAACATCTTCATCACTAAAACATGTTACCTTGTTATTATTTGGATTCATAATGATGTACATTTCAAAGTATCATGTTCATCTTAAACATATACCAATAGATAAATATTATCATCTAAAATTATCACCTTTGTTCCCGTGATTGGAACCAACGTAGATCCATCTTAAATTCGGATCTACCATGCACCGAGAGGGATCAAATCCCTCGAGATGAAAACCTTTCCTCAAGTTTTTCACTCTAAAATGAGGTTTTCACCTCAATGGATTTGATCCCTGTCGGCCCATGATAGATCTGTAGTTAAGATGGATCTTTAGTAATAGAAATAAAAGTAGCATGCATGAACATTAACTTATAATAAAAGTAAGATAAAATACCTTTGTTTAAATAACAAAGGTTCCATGGTTAAAAACTATTCGATACCATTTTTATGGTCCTCCAATATATGATTAATAACCATATATATATTATAATAACCAAAAAATATACCATATATATACCGTATGATATATGGTCTAACAAATCGAATATTTAAATAACCAAACAATATTTAAATCACCATATATATTATATATGGTATAGTATATAAAAATTCGATTTGTTTTTTCATGCCATACAAGGCATGCAACTGAATGTGATAGTAATGTTGTAATCCAACCATACCATAATCGTTAGACCAAATCCCGACCATCATGTGAATTGATATATGGTTAATTTATACGACTAATATATGGGTGGAGTTCACGGGGTCAACCCTCCGGACCTCCCCCTCCATTGGATTATTGTTATAAAAACAAGTTAAATATAAACTTGTTTGTAACCATATTAAATCCCTTCAATAGTCAAGTTGGTTAAGCCATTGATTTGTTACCACAATGGTCAAAGGTTTTATTCTCTTTGTCGACGGTTCCAGAAGGATAAGGAATTTTTGGCCAAAATGGGGTCGCCACGTGGTAGCGTCTGATTAGCCCATGTGTTGGCCCTATAAGTTGCAAAGTATTTCCATGTAAGCTGCATAGTCACCTGCCACATTAGTGCATTGTCATCTGACACATCAACACACAGTCAACACCACGTCAATGCCACGTTAGCGTTCCACGCCATCCTTTCGCACTGCCATGCCACCATTCGTACAATGCAACATCATCATTCATATAGTTCCACATCACCATTTGTACAGTACCACGTCAGTGTTTGTAAAGTCCACGTGTCACATGATAGTGATGCCACGTGTCATCCTTGTCAACATTTTTCCTTTTTGACCAAAACTTTAGAACGTGATAACTTTTAAAAACGACGTCCGTTTGAGCATGTTCAAGTTGGGTTGGAAATATCTCGTTGAGTTGTTCACAATGTTGTGATTGCAGGAAGTTGGCGGACGATAAAGTGGCAATGTGGTGAGCATGAATACACACTCGTAGGAACATACACATATTTATGATGTGACAGGTTCGACAAACCCCAAACCTCCACTCAACAAGTTGCATAGGAAGATACCCAATAATGCGTGCATGTTCTCAAGAACATGCATACGTTCCTAAGAAACACGTGGAAAATAATGCATGCACATTCCTAAAACAAATTGAAATAAAAATAATGTGGGCTCTTAAGGAATGCACGTGCATTCCTAAAATGAGCACGTGTTATTATTAATAAAAATGCATGCGCATTCCTGTTAACATGAAATATTCTTTACCCCCCCCCCTTCTCTCTCTATCTCTTCCCCCTCTTCCTCTTGCTTCTTCTCTCTCCCCACCTATTCTTCTCTCTCTCTCTCTCTCTCTCCCTATATTTCTCTCTCTCCCCTTCCCTACCTCACCCTAGTACAACACTCTCTCTCCCTCCATTTCTTTTCTCTCTCACACACTCTCCCTCTCCCTCTCCCTCCCATCCCCTTCCCCTTTCCCCTTATCCCCCTTCTCTCTTTACCTCTCTCTCCTTGTTTCTCTCTAACTCCCTGTATCCTCCCATCTATCTCTCTCTCTCTGCTTGATCTTTGCCCCGACAGCGCATTGAACCCGAAATCAGAAACCTTCAGGTTCTCGCTGTCGTCTAATAACACGTTCTCTAGCTTCAAGTCTCGGTGGTACACACCCCAGCTATGATAGAAGTTGACCATGCTTATCAATTGTTGAAAATGCTTCCTTGCCTCCCTTTCCTTTAGTCTCCTCTTTTCGACAACCCTATTGAAGAGCTCTCCACCCTTTACGTACTCCATGACGATGTAAATATTCGACTAGGTCACCATGACTTCATAGAGCCGAACGATGTTGGGGTGGTAGACCAATCTCATAACCGAGATTTCCCATTTAATCTGGTCGATCATGCCGACCTCACAGATCTTGTCTTTGTCGATGGCTTTAATGGAAACGTTCTCTCTAGTCTTGAGGTTTGTCGCATAGTAGACCTTGGAGAATGTCCCTTTCCCCAACAGGCATCCTAATTCGTACCTCTCCATCACAATATTGGGCTTCATTTTCTTCTCTGCTAACAAAAATGAAATCACAAATCTACTACTCAGTCGTCTTCCATGTATTCATTGGCTCTGTGCGATTTTGAAGCCGAGACGTTGCTCTTGGACATGAACTCCATTACAGGTGTGGTGAGGGTGTCTGCTGCTGCACAAGCTCTACCAGAGCCTCAGAGCTTGGTGACACCCAGGTGATCCAATCAATGTGCCATAGCTTGGTGTATAAATCTCATCAACACACCCATGTTCCCCACTGTAAAAACAAATTCAGTAACAGGAAACATATGAATGCATTGTATATTTTTTGAGGATTGTATGTACACGACGTTTTTTTTAAATAGACTTCTGCCGGGAGGAACTAAGAGAAGAATATTGAACTGCACAAGTGAACTGTAATGGAGGTCGTGTAAAACACAGCGGGCTTATAGATGGAGAGATTGTATTGTTGGCATGGAATGGAGAATAACCCATTGGGGACCTTGATAACATGGATGACAGGTGTTGATCAATTTCTCAATAAAATGTTGATGTGGAGTAAGTGTCTCGATCTTGAAGTCATTAGATTTATCAATCAAATCGATAAGAGTGTCGTGTTTGAAAAACCATAGAATTATAATTGGTAAAGTAGATTTGTCAATCAAAATGGACTCAAGTTGAATTGGTGTCGCTAAACTATAGTTTTCTATTTTTTTTTTTGTTTTTCTCACACAATGTTTTCTGATTTTGATTTACAGTTCCAGAAAGTGATCTGGGCCTACCTGTAAAGTCCGTTTATGATGGAATATTAAAAAATTATAGAAAAAATGGTCTGCACAATTATATTGCAATATTTGTAGTGACAAGGAGTAGCTCGCACTCTTTTATCATATAAGATACGTGGTTGTTTTTTTTGTTTTGTTTAAATAATGACTTTTATCATATTAAGATACGTGGTTGTTTTTGTGTTTTATTTAAATAATGACTTTTATCATATTAAGATAAGTAGCTATTTTTTTGTTTTATTATTCTGAAAGGCGTATACCTATTGGAGATGGGCACAATTAATGATGTTTTAATCTTAAATTCTAATCTGATGGTTATACATTGAAGATGAAGGCGTATATCTATTGAAGATGGGCACAATTAAAATTCATTAATATTATTTTTAAAAAATTACTGTAATAATTTAATCGTTTCGCATTCACTAGCCGCTGTGCTAGTTTAAATAATGACATGATAGATTTGATAAGAAATAAATTTGTTATTTAAAATTAAATGTAATTTAATTATAGTAACCTGTATGAGAACACTTTCTTTTAAACAACATAGTGGGAAAACTTATCATATTTCAGTGTGTTAATTGGTATGGGTACAGTAATACTTATCATAATTCAGTATGTTAATTCGTAGGGGGATAGTTAGTTGAGTCATCATAGTTATTTAAAGAAAACTAGGCCACTTGGAATAACCACTTTCTTTGTAGGAAGCACCTTTCGTCTATAGAACACGAAGTCTATAACATGGAAAAGGTAATTTTGAGAGATCAACAGGACTGGAGTAGTCCCATAGAGTCTGTCCCGACTATACACCTACGGATTTGGTCCTTGGGTAATCCCTAGAGGATTTTCCAACCAACACAGGGGTCAAAGTCTTATGTCCCCAAGTTCGGTTAAAATCCCATTGCTAGCAGTTCTCCCTTTCTAAACAGAGGTAGGAAAACATTATATACAAAATATGATGTTCCTGCTTTAATTCAAATTTCCCAGGCCGCTAGGTCATCAAAGCCACAATTCTATCATTCAAACAATATAACAGGTTTTGCCATTATTTAACTCAATAAGATACACATTACAACAAAGCAATTAAGACTATATGAAGCTCAAAGTCACACTTATCTGAAATTTGAAATTAGTTATTAACTATTGAAAGGGGTGGTCTTTTGCACCCAACCATAGGCACAGTTTTCTCTTTGACTATTCCTCAACTGTGCACCCCCTAGCTAGATCATGATGCCATGAGATAGATGAAGTTTTCCCTTTTTTCTCAGCTACATCAAGGGATAACGGTCACTCTCCTTTTTCCCACATGTCCCTAGCATATCAGTTTTCTATCCACCAAGCAAGGGAGCTTACTTTGAATATTCACTCAGTCACTGCATCTCCGTTTATCAACTCAATTAGAAAACACTATCCAAGCACTCATGTACCAAGAACAACATATATTCATTTTCAATACCACTAATATTGTCACTGCCTCTGATAATCAACCTATCATCCAACCTATCACTGACACTGCATCCAACCTGTCACTATCAACATGTCACTATATCCAACCTGTCACTATCTCTATCATTGTCTCTATCTCATCAACCTGTAACTGATCATCAACATGTGTTATACCAAATCTTGTACCATATCATCCATCAAGTGTGTACCAACATATGCATCAATGTATAAACCATAACCTCAATGATGAATAACCAATCAAATCGTGTACCAAGTACTATAACATCAACATGTATAAACCACATTATCAATCATGTATAAAACTGTACCATATCATCAAAGAAGTTCCTCAAGATACTTAATCATGTGCCTCATGCATATCCCACCATACTTCAAGTGTATACCTCAAACATGTACCAACATCTCAAATATATGTCTCTAATAGTGAATCATAATAGTCATGTCATATACCAACCTAGATACAAGAGTATACCTCACTCAACCATGTATCCAATATGTACGTAAATCATGTGCCAATGCCAAATATTCCCCAAGCATGCACCATACCATAACCAAGATCATATACCAAGTATATTCCTCACACATGTACCAATCATCACAAATATGTTTCTCTAACAATGAACCATAAAAACCATACACAATGTACCAAGGATATATATCAAGCATGTATGTACCTCAATCATATGCATCCATGTAGCCAAGAGGCCTCCAAGACATGCCTTAAGCATGTGCCAAACCATCCATGATAAATACACATAAAAACATACCTTTACTCATGAGGAGGACCCGGTGCATATCATCTCAGACCAACAAAACATCCTCAACTTCATAATCAACAAGATGGCACCTTATTCAATCTTTTTCAAAAGCATCCACTACTTTATCCATTGTGACCTGTGGATGTATGCTACTTTCTCCATGTTAGAAAAACAGGACCGCGGAGCAATAAAATAAAACAAATGCAGAAATAAAACACAGAAGACACACAATACAAGAGAGACACAAATTTACGTGGTTCACCCAGTGTGGGCTACGTCCACCA
>ML820798.1:63880-79552 GCA_009831015.1 Picea engelmannii
TATATATATATATATCATATGGTGAGGAGTCTCCACATTCTTGGAAAGCAACTAAGAATCCTCAAGCAACTAACAATTTTGTAGAATAATGATACTATTAAAAATATCATTAAATCAGAATTAGGAGAAAATGTGGTGTGATAAAGAGTTATTGGGCATTGGTGAATTCCTGAAACACCTTGGGATGAAAGAGTGTGTCACCTTTGTGACATTCTCCAGCCTATTCCTAGATTAGATCTCAATTTCAAAATATTTGTCACACTACCAACCTCTGTAAACTTTTAACTCGACAAAACTATCATGATCTTGGAAAGCTTATGTTAATTTTGTTTAGCAAATAAACAAAATTCTAAAAAATTGCAAGTAATCCCTTACCCTCTTAAGGTCTGATATACCAATTCTATCTCATTGGGAATTCATCATCATCATCATCACACACACACACACACACACACATAAACTTACAATCATATAAATTTAAAAAAAAAGAAACAATAATGACAAAGAAGATAATTAATAAAATGCAATATTGTTATTACTAATGATATTAATAAAAACAATAATATTTTTTTTATACAATATTATAATAATAATAATAATAATACCTGCAGGAAAAAAAACCCTAAGTTACCACTAGAATCTTGGGATGGATACTAACAATAAAGCCGAGGCCTACGCTCTCCTAAAAGGCATACAAATCATCCAGAATCAAAAAATTTGAGAGCTCAACGTTCTTGGAGACTCCAAAAACATAATAAGAATGATGATCCATTGATAAAACCCCAGAGATCTAAGCCTAAAGCAAGTCATGGATAGAATAAGGATGGATTCTTGGGACATTGAGACAACCTTCTACCACATAATGAGAAAAAACAACACTGAAGCAAACAAAATGGAAAATGCAGCAATAGGGGAAATGCTTGGTTCCCTAAGTATAGATGGAGTGACAATCTTAGCCCCCCTATGCTAATGATCAAGCTTAAATATCAAATGGCGGAGGACAATACAAGAAGGTGCCACACCGAGGCTTCAAACAGAAACAAAGGGCACATGCATAAGAGAGGAGTCCTCACCCCTCAAATCCCAAGTGAAAAAAGAGGGAGGGGAAACCTTGCGAAGTTGAGAATGAGTCCACCCAAAACGAGAAAGAACATCGCCAACATCACAAGGATCAAGCAGGTCGGCATCCACGTGGAGAAGGGCTATCCTGGACTAACCAGGTGGCATGGAGCACATTCAAGTTTCTTTGTCCGAGGTGAAAACAGGGTTAACAATATCTCTAGAGACATCATTCCACGAGGTGGTAAGCCGAAAAACACACCAAATCACGTGGGAGATTCTGTCACCAAGCATAAAAGGATGGCGGAAGTGGTACAAGAAATCCATCCCGCATAGAACATTCGCTCCCTTGATGCCAGTCACACCTCTAGACTCAAATTCATGGCACTTGATGGAACAGATCGCAGGGAGTCTCCTTCGAGCATGAAGGTAAGTACACCCTATCCATTAATGGACCCATGGGAAATCATGGTGTCATCCTTGCCCAAAATTTTGGTTATTTGGGCAATTCCCTCTGTTCGGGTTCTTTTTATCCTCGTCTCTTTGCCACCCCCCCCATTATCCCTTGACCTCGCTCTTCCCTTCTTGGTGTCTTCCTTAATCTCAGAACCAACGCTCTGAACCAATTATCTCGGCCCACGGGACTCTGGGTTCTCCCTCTCTCCGAGCCTTGTATAGACTTTAGCCCCTTCACAATCTCACGATGTCCCTCTCTCGCTTTCTATGGCTCTCGAATCGTCTTCCTCAGAACTTTCGAGACCTTCCAAGAAATACAGCATCCTCAGGGCTCTCTATTCACCCCTCAGTTAGACGGTCATCCCCACCCCTACCTGTTTTCCTGTTGTAGAATAGCGATCCCCTTTCGTGTATGTGGAATCCCTTTTGTCCCCTGTAGAAAAATCGAGAAATTATTGGGTTCGAAATCTCTTCAACACACAGAACAATGCAACAACGAAATGAAGCTTCGGTGGATTCAGGAAGTTGGGCAGAGGAAGCTTGGGAAGATGAATGTGGTAGGTGTAGCAGAATCCGAGTTCAACTTGGTGCAATGGGAACCAATAGATCCTTTGAGATGGAAACGCTCTCCCAACACAAATTCATGATCGAAAAGCTCCAGGATGAAAGCTTCGCTCAGTGAAGCCAGATTGAGGACAACCGCTTGAAGATGGAGACAATGCAGTGAAGACTAGAACAACTAGAAGGCACACATTCACCTCCAAGCAATCTGAGAGAGAAACAGGATAATTCAAGGCATGCATAGTCGAACTCGGTCAACCAAATCCCTAATCTGAATGAGCCGCACATAGAAAACATTGTGGACATGCAACCCATCAAAACGGAAAAGGGTAACTAAGTTTCAGAATCTTAATGTTTTGTCATATAATTTGTATCAATGGTATCTATTTTTGGAGCTATCTGGGGAATTCAACTTTCATAAAATTTGAAAAGGGGGATATATCAAACTCTGTCTCGATTTCAATCCCCACTTTTGTAAAATCCTCTCTTTAAAAGGGAAAACTTGATGATCTATATTGATCTAGGTGGTTATGAGTGGCCACCCACCTTTTCCAACTGGATCAAAACAATTTTCTGACAATTTTGGTAATTTACTATTTTTAGCAGTTTTTCGGGTCCTGAACTTCCGAAGCTATTTTGAGGCCCTAAACGACATTTTTTGGGAAAATGGGTAGCAACATAGAAGATCATTTGGTGTTGCGCACATCAAAGTTGTATTCCTCGAATATATATTTCTAACGAGGTATTGAGCGCGTCAAACAAAGATCATATGCAAAAGTTACGACCCCGGGGAGTTGATGTACTGACTTGCCCAAATGAGACCCACATGACTTTTGGCGCTTCAACTCCTAGGGTTAGGTTTTTGTAAATTATAACCTTGTACAATATCTACTGCAAACTAATATTCAGAAAAGAACAGAAAAGATACAATGGCAAATACAAACATTACACAGAGATTTTTCACCTGGAAACCCAAACCGGGAAAACCAGCATATATTATATTGATACATAGCTTTACATTGTTTACAATACAATATACATATAGGATCCAGCGGCATCCAAAACCCTAACCCAATGACCTGGATTAGTCCAAAACCCTAATTCCTTAACCGGAAATAGAAAACCATCAACAAAAACCATGTGTCGAAAACCACCTAATATCATGTGGTCCCGAAAATATGTCGGCCCGGCGATAATATGTCAGCTCGAAACCGGCGAAAATATGTCGGCCCAAATTTTTTTTTTCAGGGGCGTTGCCCCCGAACCCCCGCGCGGGGGGCTTTCCCCCTCTTACCCCCCTGCGCGCCCGACACAGGCACTCAAACACTACTACTCGTGCAAAGAATATAACACATACCCAACAGTTTTTGGATGTCTAGGGTTTTTGACATTCCTGTTTATTGTAAAAGTCCTTCAGAGCCTCATTGTAACCAGTGTTCTTGCGAATGAGCACAACCATCACATCTCTTCTCAGAGATAAGCCACCATCATTCTAGCAAGATTGTTTTCCGCTGCATTTTACAGTTTCAGCTTATTTACATATTGAATAGAAAACTAGTTTTATTGTATCTCTATTATTCCATGTTAAGCATATGTTAATAATCTGTAGTCATTTCATTCTGCTCATAAAATCTAGATCAATGGTATCAAAGCAGTTTGCTCCTTGTCATCTTAATGCATGTCCCCAACAAGGTCGGAGTACAAAGAATTGGGTCTCTAGCTTGCTTCTCTTGAGGACAGAAGCTTTCGCATGCCCACGCGACCTCTCATGGAAGGAGAAAAGAAATATGACAAGAGAAGAGATCCTTTCAAAATGTTTCTTGAGGAAGCCCTCACACAACAGAAGAATGATATTTAGCGCAAATCCTTCAATGACTACCAACAGGTGACACATCTTCTTCGAGCGAAGGAGCCGCCCCCTTCAAGGTACAAATCAACTTTGATATCCCTGTATTTGAAGGTTAGTTAGACACAGATGTTGTAGAAAAGTGGTTGAATCTACTAGAAGGGTATTTTTCTGTCCATAACTTTTCGAATAGAGAAAATATTAATTTTGCACTCCTCAAAGTCGTTCCCCATGTCAATTATTGGTGGGAAACTTTTTGTGAGAAAAAGGAAATAGAGGAACCCTCATTATTTACAATCACTACCACCTATGAATCATTCAGGGATGTTATTAAGGAACAATACTACCCTATCATAAGTTATGACGACTTGTATACCAAATGGACCACACTATGGAAAGAAAGAGATCAAGCAGTGCCAAAGTTCACAAATATCTTCCATACCTTGCACACCAAGATGGGTATCAAAGATTCATAGCGATATATGGTGATCAAGTATTGTGGTGCTCTGCATTGATACATCCAGACCAAAATGGAATTTCTGGACATCTCGTCCTTGGGCGTGGCCTACCAATATGTCGTCAAAATCGAGCAAAATCTCAAACAAAAGACATGGCAATTTGGGCCTCGGAACCTCTCACAACAAAATTAAGGAAAGGTAGGCCCCAAACCACAAAACAAAGGACAGATCAAAGATGGAAAGTATCAGGACAATGAGTCCAAGCCACAAGCAAAGAAGGACACCGGAAAGACAAAGAAAGATACTAGGAAGTGGTGCGACTTCCATAAGAGCCCTTGGCATAACACTGCTGACTGCCGCTCAAAGTAGTCACTGGTGGATGAAGTGAAAGCCTCTAAATCAGATGTGGGTTCTGACTCTGAGTTAGAACCAGAAAGGGGAAGACAGATCATTGACGTGGAACATAGTGCCACCGTTGCTACCACCAAGCTCCATCCTGGTGAACCGAATGAGCTAGAAGAAGGAGAGCGCCTCTCCCAATCATAGATGTGGGATAAACAGAACCCCGTTTCACTTCATCATTGATAGTGGTAGCCAGAAGAACCTCATCTCAGTAGATGTCATCAAGAGGTTGGCCCTGTCGACAATGCAACACCCACAACCCTACACCATTGGATGGCTCCGCCAAGGAATCGATCTCCACATCATCCAACAGTGTCGAATATCATACGACATGATGCCCTTCAAAGATGAGGTATTGTGTGATGTTTCTCCTCTCAAAGTTTGTGATGTTCTTTTGGGCCAACCTTATTTATGGAAACATCATGTTGTATATGAGTCTAGGCATCATACTGTTATTATTACTTTGAACAAGAAATTGTACAGGATACCTGAGGTAGTCTTGCCTAGTGCTTTTTCCTTGATCTCTGCTAAGAAATGCAAGAGGTCATCTCTCAGACGGGGAAGTTTGTATTCTTTGTGATTTTCTCTCAGAATGAGCGAAAGATCACAGTGACATCCAGGGTCTCTGCGGCTGACCTCTCCACACAACAAAAACAAGTAGATAAGGTCGTGGAAGAATACTCAGATATATTCTCCTCACCTACTGGGGTACCTCTACACTGTCAGGTCAAGCACCCCATCGATCTGACCCCCGACACACTGCTACCCAATGGGCCAGTCTATCACTGCTCTCTATTATAGAATGAGGAGATCAAGAGATAGATCTAAGAAATGCTCCACAAGGGGCACATCTGTCCCAGCTCATCACCTTGTGGGATCCCAATCTTGCTGGTATAGAAGAAAGATGGAACCTGGTAACTCTACATTGATTACCAGACTCTGAATAAAATCACAGTCAGAAACCAGTACCTGATTCCCCCAATCGACGACCTCCTTGATCAACTCATGGGGGGGAAATACTTCAGTAAGATTGATCTGAAGTTTGGCTACCACCGAGTCCCGATAGAACAGATAAATGTATGGAAGACCGCCTTCAAGTCAAAGGAAGACATTTTTGAATGGTTGGTCATACCCTTTGGTTTGACAAATGCTCCAACCACTTTCATTAGGATTATGGACAATATCCTGCGACCATTCACCAATACTTTTGTAGTGGTGTATATGGATGACATTCTCATTTACAACAAAACTTGGGCAGAACACTTGCAGCATATCCAGCAGGTTCTACACACCCTGTGACAGCACAAGCTATACGACAACTTGGAAAAATGCTCCTTCGGCATGGACAGAGTCCATTACCTAGGCTACATTTTTTATTAGCATGACGTACATGTGGATCCAACCAAGATCCAAGTCATCTGTGACTGGCTAGCCCCAACCACACTCATTGATCTTTAGAGCTTCTTGGGCCTTGCCAATTTCTACCGCAATTTTGTGTTCAGATTCTCCCATATTGCATGGGCCCTCAGCCAAATAACCAGGGGTGGTGGTAAGGAGAAATTTGTTTGGAACCCTTCCCAATAAAAAACGTTCGATGATTTGAAGCAGCGCTTGTTTTTCTCCCCAATACTTTCACTACCATACCTGTAACATCCCTTTGAGATCGAGACAGATGCTTCAGAATATGTTGTGGGCGTCATTCTCACTCAGCACGACCACCCCATGGCTTATCATAGTGAGACACTATCAGATGATGTCCGTAAGTACCCTACTTACGACAAATAAATGTACTCCATTGTGCAAGCCTACCGTCAATGGAGACATTACATTCTTGGGAAGGAGACAGTTATCCACACTGATCATAAGCCACTGCACTTCATGCAAACATAAGGAAAAATGCAAAATGACCACCATCAAAAGTGGTCCACATACTTGCAGCAATTCCACCTCAACATAAAGTATAAAACAGGAAGCACCAACTATATCGTTGATTGCCTCAGCAGACCGCCAGTCATGACACTCACCATGGTGCTAGACTCTTGCGGCCATGAGACCTCTGGATGGCTCCAAAATCTATGAGACAGACCCAGACTTCGCCACCACCTACCAAATGTTGGGTGCAAACGCAATTGTTGATAATTTCCATCTCTAGGATGGGTTTTTGTGTCGTCTGGGCCATATCTGTGTTCCATCAAGTGAGCGAGTGAAGATGATCTTGGAAGCCCACTACAGTTTGGTGTCAAGACACTTCGGCATTGAAAATACAATGGCGATGCTACAAAAACATTTCTACTAGCTGAAACTTTGACAAGAAGTCAACAAGTATATCAGGTCATGCATTGCCTTCGTTATTGCCAAACCAACCTCTAAGAAATAGGGCCTATATACCCCTTTTCCTACTCCTGATAGGCCATGGGAATCCATCTCAATGGACTACATTTCAGGCCTCCCATCCACCAAGCGGGGAAATGACTGGGTTTTTTTGGTTGTTGATCACTTTTCTAAGATGGGGATTCTGGTTGCCTACAAGAAGAGCATCACAACAGAGACCACTGCCAAGATCTTATTTGAACGAGTCTGGGTACATTTTGGAATCCCACAATCCATTGTCTCAGATCGGGACAATCTATTTCTCAACACATTCTGGTTGAGCCTTTGGTCACTGCTGAACACCAAGCTCACCAAGTCCACAACCTTCCACCCCCAGATAGATGGAAAACTCGAGGTCATAAATCAAATTATTGTGCATATCCTGTGCATGTATAATTCCAAGAACCCTCACATATTTGATGAGAGCCTTCCCTATGTCCAACATAGATACAACCGAGCCCTGCATATCTCAACTGGCCACAGCCCCTTTTAGGTGGGGTTGGGATTCCAACCATTGGGTCCCATAGATGTTGTACTTCCCCTTGCAGTCACCTCGACTGAATCATCCCCTGCTCCAACTGAAGTTGACAAAGCCACTTGATTCATTGAGTGGATCCATCACATCTGCCAACAGGTTCAGGATATCCTATAGAAGTCCAATGACAAGTACAAGTAGCGCCATGATCAACATTGGGTGTCACATAAGTTTCAGGTGGGAGACAAAGTTTAGTTGCACTTGCAGAAATAACATCTTCCAGGATCCCATCGGAAGCTTTGCCCACTCCGTTATGGGTCGTACACCATCACCAAGGTTGTGGGGGGTAATTATTTTGAGCTCAACATTCTTCCTTTCCTTGGCCTACACCCAATGTTCAATGTGGATCTCCTTTAGTCTTATTTCCCACCATTATTGGACACCTCAGAAGTAGCAGAACAACTGACACCAACAAAGGTCAACCCCAATTGCTTACAACAGGCATCTAATGATCATATTATGGACACATATATCAAGGGCACTCGACAGCAAAGGATCCAGCTTTATCGAGTCGTCAAAGCAGGGCAACTCCTGCACCAAGGCAAGTGGCTCACCCGGGGCCAAATTCAATAGAAAATTCCTCATCTGATGGGGGAACTCAACGCAATGGAGATCACTGCTTCCTAAGGAGGGAGGATTGATCTGGGTGGATATTCGTGGCCACCCACCTTTTCCAACTGGCTCAAAACAGTTTTTTGGCAATTTTGGTCATTTACTATTTTTAGCAGTTTTTCGGGTCCTAAACTTTCAAAAGTCGTTTTGAGACCCTAAACAACGTATTTTGGGAAAACATGGAGCAACATGGAATTTCCTTCAATGTTTCTCACATCAGAGTTGTAGTCCTCGAATAGATATTTCTAACGAGGTGTTGAGCGCGTCAAGCGAAGATCGTATGCAAAAGTTACGACCCTGGGAAGTTGATGTACTGACTTACCTAAACAGGGCCCACGTGACTTTTGGCGCTTCAACTCTTAGGGTTAAGTTTTTGGATGTATAGGGTTTTTGAAATTCCTGTTTATTGTAAAATTCCTTCAGGGCCTCATTGTAACCAATTTTCTTGCGAATGAGCGCAACTGTCACATCTCTTCTCAAAGATAAGCTGCCACCATTCTAGCAAGCTTGTTTTTCGCTGCATTTTATAGTTTCAACGTATTTCCTTATTGAATAGAAAACCATTTTTATTATATCTCTGTTATTCTGTGTTAAGCATCTGCTAATAATATGTAGTCATTTTGTTCTACTCATAGAATCTGAATGATATATGGACCTCTTTTTTGTAAAATCAGTGGATTATTCCACACAGCTAATACAAATTTTGCCAATTTTGTTATAATAATAATAATTATTATTATAATATTACTAAAATTTACTAGTAGTAGAAATAAAAGTAGCACACGTGAACATTAATTTATAGTAAAAGAAAGTAAACAACCATAAGATATAAATCAACTTTTATACTAACATGATTATAAATGTATTGTGATGAGAGGCACTTTCTACAACCTAGTATGGGAGATGTGTGATTTCTCCCATGCTAACTTGGAGTTGAAAAATGTTCATTTAAAAAATAATAATATAATATTGACTAAATAAAAAAACAATATTGGCTTTAATGTAAAAGTTTAAAAACTAAGAGAAGGAGATGTGTAATTTCTTTCACTTGTATATTTAAAAAATATATATAATATTGACTAAATAAAAATCTATAATGTAAAAATTTTAAAACAAAAGAAACTATTATAAGTATAACAAGTATATTTTGAAATTTAAAGAGTTATGTGTTATATCTTTTTTAAGTTTTCAATCTTATTGATATTTTTTTTATGTTCAATGCACCCATGGGTGTTGTGCACAATTGTGGCAACATTAGTCATTGCCTACAATTATCTTCCTATACATATGAGTCACTATGAAATGCAAACTTATTCTTGATTCAAGAAATTAGAACCATGATTAGATTTCATTGCAAGTACATATTGAATATCACTAAAACCTAATTGCATATTATATAAATTAACATGTTATAATTGCCAAGTTTTATATGTTTAATATTATTTAAATGTAGAAATATTTATTTATTTGTTATAATTGTCCAGTTTTATATATTTAATATTAATTAAACATCATGAAAAGATTTATATATCTATTATAATTGGCAATTTGTATATTTAATTTCACTCATAATGGCAAGATTTATTCATATATCTACATATACGAGTCAGGATGCCCATGCCATATTTTAGATTCCAATCAATCAATGCAGACTTAACTCACTTTCTATCATGCACATTAGCACAATAGGGATCATTATCACTCAAAGAATAGCATTATGTTGGATTTTAGTAGCATAGTCATAATTATGATAAATAACAATCTATTTGATATATTAGATTATGATTCATAGATTTTTCTATATATGTCAAATCATATTTACATTGATTTACATTATGTATCCATATATTTATATATCAATATCAACTTTAAGAATATGATCCGAGTAACATATAGGTTATATCCCAGAATTTACATGAAACACTAATGGATCATATATTAGATTAAATTTAGCACGAGCTAGGAATAACAATTTAAACATATGATGGATCCATAATTAAGTAATCCATAGTGTGTATAATCTAGATCTATCTATTGACTTATCGTGTGAATGCACATGTTTTTTGAATTAGAATTTGTTTTTAGGGTTTTATGGAGGGTTTTATTATGTTCATGTATTTTTGAAAACAATAACTAACTAGAAACAATAAAAATCAAAGTATTAAATTTTGAGTAATTATTATAAATTTCAATAATATTCCTAAATAATTATTAAAATGAATATTAATTCTATATCAATATCAAAGTTATGTTAGAGGACCAACCTTCTCTGAGTTGAGATATTGCATAGTTATTATGTATCATATAAATATATAAGATTACTTTTTAATGAGTCTAATATGAAAAAAGTAGTGAGGTTTTGGACATCCATCCATTTTCAAATTGTTTCAAATGTAAAATAATAAGAAGTATATTGTGATTGGATATATTATTGAGATAATAGTTCAATATCAAGAGTATGAAACGCTTCTCAAGATATATAATTACGCTTTAATCACTTCAAAATCAAGAATGTTTCCAAATTCAAGAGGTTTGGGTTTGCACTATTTATATGTTCCAATCATAGAAACTAAAAGATAATGAAATATCAATCATTGAATACCTGCATTGATTTCAGTAATGGTATAACACAAAATAATAGGGAATATTGATTTCAATGATGATATTAAAAAAATGCCCCAAAGGGGTTGATCCAATGGTGAAAAGCGAGGAGTTTTTCACCGTTGAGAAATGTTCAATTCCCATGAGGACATAACCTGAAGCTATGGGGGGTACCTTGAGATAGTGGTGGAATGTACGACTTCACCCAGAGATATTATATTAAATGGTATCATGACATGTACACACATAAGTGGATCAAAGGCCACCCTCGCGTCCTTCAAATTTTTAAGCCCAAAGGGGTTGGATCCAATGGTGGAAGGAGACAGGTTTTTCACCATTGGGCAAGACTCAATTCCAATGAGGGATTCTTAACCTAGAGCCATGGGGACACCTTGAGATAGTGGTCTAACGTGTGGTTGCACCTAGAGATATTATATTAAATTATATCATTACCCATGCACACATAAGTGGATCAAATCCCAACCCCATGTCCTTCGATTTTAGGAATCCCAAAGGGTTTGGATTCAATGGTGGAAATAGATGTTTTTTTCACCACTGGGAAAGGTTCAATTCCCATGAGGCCCTAACTTGAAGCTATGGGATAACCTTGAGGTAGTGGTCGAACATGTGGTTGTAACCATAGATATTGTATTAAGTGATATCCTGACCCGTGCACACATAAGTGGATCAAAGACCACCCCTATGTCCTTCAATTTGAAGCCCAAAGGGGTTGGATCCAATGTTGCAAAGTGAAGAGTATTTCACCATTGGGAAAGGTTCAATTATGATGAGGGTCACTTAACCTAGATCCATGGAGACACCTTCAGGTAGTGGTCGAACGTGTGGTTGCACCCAAAGATATTATATTTAATGATATCATGACTCGTGCACACATAAGTGGATCAAATCCCACCCTCATGTCCTTCAATTTGCTAATCAATTCCCTCTAGCTCAACTCGTTAAGTTTTGGGTTTCATTTTCTAGGAGACCCAAGTTCAATACCCTTACAGTGTGTTTAGTTGAGAGGAGACACCCAAAAATCCAACCATGTTAAGGGTCAATGCAGCCCAAACGACGATTGCCCTGGGTTGTTGTTTCTCAACCAACAGTCGAAATTTTGGCCCCAAAAGTGATGGACATTCTAACAAACAAAAAAAATGGTATTAAAAAAATGATTTAGAGAAATAAGCAGGTTGAAATGATTTCAATAGTGATATAACATAAAACAATAAGGTGCATTTATTTTAGAGATGGTATAATGACAAATGATTTAGAGAAATTAGTTTCTATAATTTCAATAATGACATAATCCAAAACAATGCAATGCATTGATTTTAGTGTTGAGAAAATGATAAATGATTTAGAGCAATTAGTTTGATTGATTTCAATAATGGCATAATGCAAAACAATATGCATTGATTTAAGTGATTATACAATGAAAAATGATTTAGCATAATATAACATAACATAAAATAATAGGGTGCATTGATTTCAATGATAATGATATAACACACCACAATAGAGCATATCGATTTCAGTGATGATATTAAAAAAAATATTTAGAGAAATAAGAGAGTTGAAATGATTTCAACGATGATATAACACAATAAATAGGGTGCATTTATTTTAGAGATGATACAATGAAACATGATTTAGAGCAATTAATTGATATGATTTCAATACTGACATAATGCAAAACAATGCAATGCATTGATTTTAACGATGACACAATGATAAATGATTTAGAGCAATTAGTTACATTAATTTCAATAATGACATAATGCAAAATAATATGCATTGATTTAAGTGATTATACAATTGAAAATGATTTAGAATAATCAAATAGTTCTATTTGTTTTAACAATAATATAACATAAAATGATAGGGTGCATTGATTTCAATAATAATGATATAACATTAAACGATAGGGTACATTGATTTCGGCGATAACACTATGAAAAATGATTCAGTGCATTAATTAATTGAAGAAATGATACGAAGGAAAGTGATCATATATATTGATTAACTATGAGATAGTGCAAATTATCAAGTGAAATGAATTTAACAATAACACAACCAAAACCAATTTCAAAATAGATATTATAAGTTTTCAAAACATATATTATAAGTTGAAGTCCTATACTTTCTTTGGTTAGGTGTAATTTATCTATTAGTATTTTCACATTAAAACCATTATTATATTAAGATATATAAAACATAAAAAACTCAGGAGGTCTTAAATTCCTCAAGGTCTCACTTTTAGTGCAATATCTCGAGTTAAAGTTTGCATGGTCCATCTCCATATGATCAATATGAAAATATGGGAAAGGGTGTGAGTGTGTGTAAGAAAAAAGTGGAAGAAGATAGATTGAGATCAATTACTATATAATATATGTGTTATTCAATATCTTCCTCGTATCACTTCTTAATGATATGATGTGATGTAGTATATATATTATTCAATATCTTAACCATTCCATTTTGTTATTATTCAACATCTTCATCACTAAAAAATGTTACTTTGTTATTATTTGGATTCATAATGATGTACATTTCAAAGTATTATGTTCATCTTAAACATATACCAATAGATAAATATTATCATCTAAAATTATCACCTTTGTTCCCGCGATTGGAACTAGCATAGATCCATATTAAATACGGATCTACCATGCACCGAGAGGGATCAAATCCCTCGAGATGAAAACCTTTCATCAAGTTTTTCACTCTAAAATGAGGTTTTCACCTCGATGGATTTGATCCCTCTCGGCCCATGATAGATATGTAGTTAAGATGGATCTTTAGTAATAGAAATAAAAGTAGCATGCATGAACATTAAATTATAATAAAAAAGTAAGAAGCGATAAGATAAAAAACAACTTGAAAAAAAATATTACACTAGCACCCATCATATGATCATAGAAAAAAAATATTAGCAAGTGATCCAAAAATGTGACTTATTTGCAATTTATAAAAGTGATATTATTTTACTAAATACTGAAAAAACACTTAGTGATTAATTATGAATTGTGGAATTGAAGAAAGAATAGGAAGAATAATAAAGTAGAGACAAAGACGAGGTTGATAATAGAGTTGACCCCTCTCGGGCTACGTCTTTGGGTCCACTTCCAATGAATGACCTCTTTATTAATGATGTTCAAATGTTCAGGTTACATAAAAAATCTTCGAACCTGCATAGAATGTTGTCTTCAACTTTACTACAAGGCTCTGGCACAATGGAAAAATCACCTCCACAACTTGACTACCAAAACTAAGCCTAAAACCCACTTCTCCAATATATTTTATGTAGAAAATATCTCTGCATTTAAAAAAAAATTACCAAGTTAATTCATCACAATATGAACCATGTCACAATGGTAAAATACCTTTGATTAAATAACAAAGGTTCCATGGTTCAAAACTATTCGATCCCATTTTTATGGTCCTCCAATATATGATTAATAACCATATATATATTATAATAACCAAAAAATATACCATATATATACCATATGTCATATGGTCTAACAAATCAAATATTTAAATAACCAAACAATATTTAAGTCACCATATATATTATATATGGTATAGTATATAAAAATTTGATTTGTTTTTTCATGCCATACAAGGCATGCAACTGAATGTGATAGCAATGTTGTAATCCAACCATACCATAATCGTTAGACCAAATCCCGACCATCATGTGAATTGATATATGGTTAATTTATACGACTAATATATGGGTGGAGTTCACGGGGTCAACCCTCCAGACCTCCCCCTCCATTGGATTATTGTTATAAAAACAAGTTAAATATAAACTTGTTTGTAACCATATCAAATCCCTTCAATAGCCAAGTTGGTTTAGCCATTGATTTGTTACCACAATGGTCAAAGGTTTTATTTTCTTTGTCGAAGGTTCAGGAAGAATAAGGAGTTTTTGGCCAAAATGGGGTCGCCATGTGGCAGCCTCTGATTGGCCCATGTGTTGGCCCTATAAGTTGCAAAGTATTTCCATGTAAGCTGCATAGTCACCTGCCACATTAGTGCATTGTCATCTGACACATCAACACACAGTCAACACCACGTCAATGTCACGTCAGCGTTCCACACCATCCTTTCGCACTGCCATGTCACCATTCGTACAATGCCACATCATCATTCATATAGTTCCACATCACCATTTGTACAGTGCCACGTTAGTATTTGTACAGTCCACATGTCACGTGATAGTGATGCCACGTGATATCCTTGTCAACATTTTTCCTTTTTGACCAAAACTTCAGAATGCGATAAATTTGAAAATGACGTTCGTTTGAGCATGTTCAAGTTGGGTTGGAAATATCTCGTCGAGCTGTTCACAATGGGGTGATTGCACAAAGTTGGCGGACGATAAAGTGGCAATGTGGTGAGAAAGAACACACACTTGTAGGAACATACACGTATTTATGATGTGACAGGTTCGAAAAACCCCGAACCTCCACTGAACAAGTTGCATAGGAACATACCCAATAATGCGTGCACGTTCTCAAGAACGTGCATACGTTCCTAAGAAACACGTGGAAAATAATGCGTGCACATTCCTAAAACAAATTGAAATAAAATTAATGTGTGCTCTTAAGGAATGTGCATGTGTTCCTTAAACGTGCACTTTTTATTATTAACAGGAATGCGTGCGCATTCCTGTTAACATGAAATATTCTTTAAACCCCCTCTCTCCCCCCTCTGCACCCCCCACTCTCTCTCTCTTTTCCCCCTCTCCCTACCTCCATCTA
>ML820799.1:0-15243 GCA_009831015.1 Picea engelmannii
AGGACCATGACCACAGGAGACGAATAGGGGCTCGTACTAGGGTGGATAACGCCTGCATTAAGGAGTTCCTGGACCATTTTATCAATTTCATTTTTTTGGGAAAAGGGGTGATGATACAAACATATATTGGGAGGAAGGATTCCTAGTACAAGGGGAATGGAATGATCATGAACACCATGGGAAGGAGGGAGGCATTGGGGAGTGGAAAAGACCATTTGATGTTTAGAAAGGATGGCTTGGAGGTCTTGCAGTACCAAGGGTGTCCCTGTTGCTTGTATGGCATGGAGTTGGGTGATAACACCAGAATGACCCTTTTTGAGCAGCTTTTCCATGCGATGGGAACTAATGATCTCATGTGAACCGACGATGATGCCTTGGAACTAATATTGGTGGCCCTCTTGGTCGAATTGCATGATTAAGTATTTAAAATCCATGAGAATGGGACCCAAAGTCCTTAGCCAGTCTACACCTAGCACAATGTCACAAACTCCCATGTCAATAGCAAACATATGGGATTTCAGGTGGTAGTCACCAATTTGGAGACACACATTTTCACAATGCTCTCCACATTTCATGGAACCACCATTGGCAATCATGATTTGGAAATTATTAACGACATGGATGTAGCAATGACTTTCTTGGGCAATGCAACGATAAATAAAATTATGGGTGCTGCCACTATCAACCAGAATGATGAACTTTCGATGCTTGATGTAACCAATTAGCTTGAGGGTTTGGGGCGTGGAGAATCTATTGAGAGCATTGAGGGAAATGACTGGTTCTACTTCGAGAGGGTCTGAGGGAGGGGTTATGTCAATGGATTCAGGTGACTCAAACACAGAGGGAATTTCTTCATCTTCTTCCAAAATCTCCTCGGATATGGCCATAAAAAGATTTTGTTCTTTACACTTGTGGCTCGGGAAATATTTGTCATCACAGTTATAACAAAGGCCTTTGAGTTGGTATTCAACCATTTCAACCTGGGTCAATTTTTGGATCTTTAGTGGAGTAGAGGGAGTAGTGGGATTTATTGGTTTAGGGCGAGGGATGAAGGAGGGTTTGCGGTCTTGAGAAGATACAAACTGTTGTGCTTCTTTAGCTCTTTTGGTAGCCTCCACCCAACTCTCAGGCCGAGCCATGAGAACATGGGCCCAAATTTCATCCTTGAGGCTGCTGATAAAAAACTCTTAGAAAAGGCATCAGACATGCCCTCTATTCTAAAAGCTAGGTGCTCAAAGGCAGCTATAAAGTCTTTCACTGTTCCTAATTGTTTCATCTTTGTCAAATGGCCCAAATGGTTGGTGTCAGTGTCAAAGCGTTCATAAAGCTCTGCCACAAATTATGTCCAAGCAATATACCCTTGACGAGAATACCATACCAGAGTTTGGCCAAGTCATCTGTAATGATGTATAAAGAGAAGTAATGTTCCATTTGGGTTACCCAACCAGTGGGGTATGAGCCATCAAATTTGGTCACTTCCACCCACGGAAGGTGTAGGTCATGTTGAAAGTGATGGTTCTGCAAGGTATGGGAGTGAGAGGAATGGTCACCTTTAGTATGTGGGGGTGAGGAAGATGAAGGGTTATCTGTAGGGATATGAAGTTTGGTGTAGAGTGCCGAAAAGACTGATTCAAGTTGGGTGGTGAGGTCTTGTTTGATTTCTCCCATTGAGGACTGAGTGGTTGTATTGATGGTGACAACATTGGCACTGTGTTGTTTCACTTCTTGTTGGGTCTCAATGAGACTAGATTGCAAGGTGTTGAAGCGAGCTTCCAAGTCTTGGCTATGAGTATGGGCCATGAGGATGGGGGAACTGAAAAGGGGCGGGCGGGGTAAAAAATTTTTGCCAAAAAAATGATATGGATGAATGTGATAAGGATGAAGAGATGAATCCAATGGAATAGGTCTGAAATAATGGTGAAAAAATTTCCAAACCTTTTTTTTTAATTGAGTTATACTCCAGTCTGAAGAATACTGTAGAGAGGAAATGCCCAAATGCTTAACCGGAAAAAAATGTGTTTTTACTTGGCAACCCGTACACAGTTGCGTGATAATATATCTTGTCTGTTTTAATTTGTTTATGTTTCTGTCCCCAAGGGTTAGGTATTCAAGGGTTCTACAGATAAAGGTTTTCCCTGTGCTATAGCTCTCTGATATATGTGTGGGGTCCAATCATAGTAATTGGCCCAATATCTCAGGGCACTAACTAAGGAGGATAGATCGTACCCTTAGCCATACTACCCAAGTACCCAGGTACTAGAGAGTATCTTCTCGAGTGTTGTTCTTGGTGACACTATAGTAGTCAGGTGGCCGATCGGTTTATCTAAAGAGGGCTTAAGGTAATCTAGGCCGATCCGTACACAGGTGCTGTTTGATGTGATACCACTCGAAGGGGTACCAACAAGGGTTACAAGGGTGGCCAAGAGATGTGTGCTTCAGTACCACTTGTATTTCCTGCATGTATGAATCCCTCAACCATGGGTTTATGCACGTAACGACAGATCTCTGTGGCTTAAAGACGCCATAATATGTATCTACCCTGAAAAAAAAATTTAACCCACACTTTTTGCCGAGGAAAGTGCTCTGATACCATTTGTAATATACCATATATAAAATGTATGTAGAACTAAAATAAAATGCTAGTAATGGTAGAATAACAACAATATAACCAGAACATTCACCACAATAACATTGAAATGATATAAGAACAACAACATAAATAGCACTTTGATTCTGAAAGAAATGTTCACGGGCCTCTTCGAGGGGGCAACCTCTAGTTGAGTAGAGATCTATTACAATAATATCCAAGCTAGGGTTCTCATACCCTCGACTCCTATTTATACTAAAAAGAAGCATCTAGAGGAAGATCCTTCTAGAAGCAGAAGCTTCTATTAGGTCTTCTTACATCCACCTTATTCTATTTTATTGAAAGTCCTTATTAAAGGGGATAAACACAAGGTTGCATAAGGAAAGGTAGCAGAGATAACCCCTCCAAAGCTGGACCAAGCATTGTGGGGAACACATGTAGAGGGATTATCTTGGGATTTCGTTGATCACATTTGCCACAGAGCTTCGTGGGTATCGAATCTATTTGAGGTCCTTAGTCGTATTCCAAAATTATTGCTTTCGATACCCTTGATAGGTTTTGGGCTTGATACCCTGCTCATTGCGGTCCACCCGACTGTTGACTGTACCTGCCTGGTGACTGTTCACGCACTGGAAACCTAGTTGTATTTATCTTAGTGACTTACACATGTGACTGCAGGGGTATACCTCTGTACCTAGGACATACATCGAGCCACACTTTGCAGAGTATACTCATAGGGTGATTCCGTATTCAATTTTCACTTGCCCCGGTAATTTTCTCTAGTATTGGTTGGTGTAATTTCTCTTCCTAATAGCTAGTGATCTTCTTGTCTTATCTCATAGGAGATTTTTCTAGTGTGTGCTGATTTTTAATGTTAATAGAAAGACCCAGTGTGTTGTTGTACTTATCACACCATGGAGGATCAGGAGCTCCACCAGTCATGAAGGATTCTTGGCCTACCACCGGTTAATCTAGAGCCATCCTCGCCACTACTAAGGCGAAGATTAGACCAGCAAGGGTCTTTTGAGGTGATCGGGACACAGGAAACTGAGCCCGACCCATCTCTAAGAGGAGAACATTTGATTCCGGAGGAACCAACCATTGTTGACCTCAAAGCAGAAGATATTGGTCCTTATAACCTTATGATCACTGATCTATCGAAACCCATCATTGTACAGGTTAAACCTTAAGAGCGTCAGGTAGTGTGATAAGCAATGATGGAGACAAATGCTGCTACTTCTTCAGAGGATTATCATACTCCCTCTATGGCTATCACCACATGGGGTCTTCCACCTCCTAACCAATCATTGTCGGTTTGGACCACCATGGTCTCGACCCCCTCTACCTCGGGCAATGGTTCGCTTCCATCTATGGTGGCAATCACTTCTCCTTTCACCTAGAGTGTGACAGGCCCTCCGTTCTCATACGAGATGCCTAGCTTCGATACAAACTCTATCGTTTCCTACTCCACTCTACAGAATTTAGGTCTAGGGGCAGGGAGCTCTAAATATCCTCTACAAGGATCCATGGGGGGCACTTCATCTCCTTATAAGTCTTTCCCTAATGGAGGGGGTCATAGAAATCCTTCATCCCCTTCGCTCAATGATGCTCACTAGCACTCCGCCGAGATGAACGTAAACTATAGTTCATTTGGAGGAGGAAGTCAAGGACTTCCTTCTTATAGTATGCCAATAGGTTCGACATTGTTCTCTTTGTTCAATGGGTTTGGTAACAATTCATTCTCATCAGCTACCATCTCGGCCGGGGGAAACCCCGGTTATGGACAACAAAATCCTATGCAAGGTACTATTCCTGCATAGGGGGAAAACTTAGGAATTCCTTCCTCACAAGGACTTTGGAATCCATGGCAGAGATCAGTTCCCTTATTAGGGATTCTGACCGAGGGAAACCCCTTCCATAGCCAATGGAACCCCGGGCAAGCCTCACCACCTATGCCTGTCGGATTGGTAGGGGGAAACCCTTCCCAAAATTTTTGGAAAGCGATGTAAGCCCATACCTTTACATCCTATTACAGGAGTCATTCGATGATTTCTAAACAAGCGTAGAATCTATATGCTGGTCATGACCATGGTTATTAGCAAAAACCTAGACAACAACCCAACTTTTCCTAGCAACCTGGTGTCAGCCAAACTCCAGGCTCCTTTTTCCCTCGTTATAATCAACAACCCAATTTACGTTTTCTGGAAACTCTGCACTTGCTAGACTTTACAAGGTTATTAAACAACCCCATCTATCATGATCCACATTGGCCTCCTATGTCGACCAAGTTTACTTCAGACATTCCAAAGTTTAAGGCTAATCCTAACGAAGATCCAGGTGATCATGTGACTACCTTTCATTTATGGTGCTTGTCCAAGTCTTTGAGAGAAGAATCCATCCAGTTGCATTTGTTTCAACACACTCTCATCGGGAGTGCTGTGAAATGGTATATTGAGCTCAAATGCTCAAGATACTCTTCCTTCGGTGAATTAGAAATGGCTTTCTTAAACCATTTCCAATTACCTGTGAGATACAATGCTGACACCGAATTGCTGTCCAACTTTGAGTAGACAAAAGTGAACCACATCTCAAATGACATCCGAGAATGGAGATGCTGAAAGAGTTTGATAAAAGTACCAGTCCCACCAGCATTCCTGCTTGAGTGGTTCCTTAATTCTTTGGTATCTCAGTTATCTAAAGATGTCGCAACCTCAGGGGTCTTTTCAGAAGAAGAAGCGATAATGAGAGATCAAGAACTAGAGTTGATTTACTCTCAATATAGTTTACTTTATGAAGTTTTTCCAGATGCACAATGGTCGATACTTGATAAGAACAGAAATAGATATCGACCACATGTCGATGGTATTTTTGGTTCAGCGCAAACGAATCCCATTGATTAGCTATCGAATCAATTGCAACAATTTTCAATAGAACAGACAATGGCCAGCCAAACCATTGGTTCAACTGCTCCCCCTACTCAAATTTCAGTGTACACAGTGTGCAATCGACAAACCCAAAGGCCACCCAACAGCCTGACGGAAAGAAGAAATAATGAAATAAGAGTAAGGGGGATAAGAAAACTACCAATAATGTTGGTGGGGGAAACATAGAAAAGAAGAAGTTGAAGTATTTGTGTAATCTTTGCACGGAAGACCACCCAACTCACCAGTGCCCTCGGCTTGTGGAGGCCCAAAATTTATTGGCACATCAACAAATTTCTGTGTTAACAAATCCATTTCCACATGGGAAAAATTTAACTCAAGCCTCTTCGAGCATGAAAGGGGGTAGTCAGGGACCCCCTCTATCCGTGAGTAATCCTTCGTCCTTGAATGTGTACATGATGAAAGGTATATTTGACTTAAAAACTAGGACACACGACTACAGAATGCCAAACACCTCTGAAAAGGGTAAAGAAGATGAAAATCCATATCGTCCTCTCTAGATTGAGAAGATGTTGGGAGAAACAATGACACACATTCCAAAAGGTGTGTTCAAGAAATCTTCCCACAACCCAAACACACGGGCCACCAAGAATTACTTTGTGGTGGAGGGTTTGTCACAAAAACCCTTGTGCAATGTCTTCTTTGGAATTCCTCCAAAGCTGCCCTTCCGAGAGAAAGAATTTGTTAGATGCCTTAGGATCTGGTGATACTTGTAATCCAGAAATGATCATGCTTGATATGACCAAATTAAAACCTCATCTTCCTTACCACGTGGCGTTTAAGATAGTAGTGGCTTACACCACAAAATCTTTAACTTGGAACATTTTCCATATGGTGGTTGATGAGGGTTCCTCGATATGCGTGATGTCTTTGGAATGTTGGAAGGCCATTGGCCAACCCATTTTTTCTCCATCACCTACTCTTCTTACTGCTTTTGACAGTCGTTCGTTCCAACCACATGGAATCATTCCCTCTTTCCCCATGCAGTTAGGGGGGAATTAGACCATGTGTGTCGAGGTTGAAGTGGTCGATGCATCTCTTGACTACAATCTCTTGTTAGGAAGGAGTTGGACCTATTCCATGCAAGCAGTGGTCACGACAAGTTTTTGGGTCTTGTTGTTTCCACACGAGGGCTGGATTGTGTCCATTGATCAGTTATCCTTCTCCCGTCTTGACCCTTCATCAGGGGTATCCATGGTCTCGATGATTGATAACCCTCAGACTAACATCATCAACATAGGGGTTGGTTTGTGCCCACCTTTGATGGGTACTTTCGATTACCCACCTCCAACCGACAATGTCCATTACATATTGGCTGTCCCTGACCAGCCTAGGGCTGAAATCTTTCAAATCTCGTCGTTTCACATGAATTACTTCAACGATCCATGGAATCTTCCTTCCCCATCAACTATGATGGAAGGGATAGGGCACCATGGCATGTCCATGCCTTTGTTCATGATAGAAGTTGCGTGCTCTATAGTCCAGCAATCTTTTGCCGACCCCGATCCGACTCCCGCACAGGAGTTAGATCTGGTTCTCGAGCCTATTTGGGCTCAAGGTTCCCTTGCCGATACTGATTATTTAAACTTAGTCTTACCCTCAAACGAGGTGATTATTGAGGCAATGACTAGTCCGGACAGAACCTGGGATGATCTCCATCACATATATTATTTTCTCCCAGAGTTAAGAATAATTGAAGCAAGAGAATTCACTCTGACTATGACTGTAGATAGGGATTTTCCAATCAATCCTTTGGCTACGCACGCTATTTACACTGAAGGAAATATGGCAACCATCACTAAAGAGATACCTATTTATATTTCCAGAATCCCTGGTGTTGTGGAGAATATCTTTGTCGGAGCAAATTTCTCCCCCGAGGAGATTTGAATCTACATAGATTTATTTAAATAATTCCGCGACATGTTTGCCTGGTCTTACGAGGAAATTCTAGGAATAGATCCAAGAATCATTGAACATGAAATCACGACATCTCCTGGTGCCAAGCTGGTTTGGAAGAATCTTTGTCTAGTTAATCCCAGGAAAGCAGTAGCTATTAAGGCTGAAGTAGAGAAACTACTCAAAGCTAGTTTCATCTACCCCATTCAATTGACTCAATGGGTGTCAAATCCCATGCCAGTCAACAAATAGTAGGGTATGATTCACATATGTACGGACTTCTGTGATTTGAACAAAGCCTGTCAAAAGGATAATTTCCCCATCCCATTTATTGACCAGATAGTCGATGACTACCCAGGTTGCGAGGCCTTTTCTTTCATGGATGGTTTTTCGGGATACGATCAGATACAAATCAAACCCGAAGACCAACACAAAACCACTTTCATTTGTTCGTGGGGTACATTCACTTATCAAAAGATGCCTTTTGGTCTGAAAAATGCTGCAGCTACTTTTCAGTGAGCCATGTCTTTTGATTTCCACAACCTCAAACACGTAGTTGAGGCTTATCTTGATGATTTAGCATCATGATCTTGTAAGAGAGTTGATCATCCAACACACCTCCAACTTATATTTGAGCGATGTTGCTACTACCAGATTCACTTGAATCCAAACAAATGCGGTTTTTGCATTACATCGGGTCGTCTGCTTGGTTTCATAGTTTTGACAACACGAATCATGGTCGATCCTCTTAAGGTTGAGGTGATAGTTTAGTGGCCTCCTCTATGCATAATCCCTCAGCTTCAAAGTTTACAAGGAAAAGAAAACTTCTTATGACATTTCATCGCAAACTATGATGAGATCACAAAAGGTTTCATGCATTTACTGAAGAAGGACGTTCCTTTTCATTGGGACAAAGTCGCTCAATGCTCTTTCAAAGTGTTGAAAAGCGTCGTCACGTCTACCCCTCTGCTTTGAACACCCAATTATAACAAATATTTCTTATTGTACTTGGCCACTGAAGAGTTGACCATCGGCATGGTCTTGGTTTAGGAAGATGATTTGCTCTCAGAATACGTGATCTATTACCTGAGCCAAGGCCTGGTTGGACTGGAACTCAATTATTCCCATGTTGAAAAACTTGCGTTGGTAGCCGTTCATGCTATCCAATGGTTCCATCATTATATCTTATTTCACAAGACCACCATCATTGCCATTGTGAATCCGTTTCAATACATGTTGAGATGACATGTAATCGATGGAAAGATCAACAGATGGATAGTTATCCTCCAGGAATTCGACTTGGATTTTGTTTTGGAAAAATCCAAAAAGTCATTGGTCTTCGAGGAACTCATCTCATAACTTCCAGTCGAATCAGGTGATGTTAGACCCGAGGAGTCACCTATCAAAGGAGACATGTTTTTGATCATGTCTTTGGACCCCTGGTATGGGGATATACTAGTATATCTCCATACTTTGAAGTGCCCCACCTTTTCTTCTCATGATGAGCGTTGTTGTATATGCCATCAGGACAAGAACTATCTCATACTCGAGGATACTTTGTATCATTGAGGTGTAGATTGCATCATTTTTTGATGTCTCACTCATGAAGAAGCGAAAATCATGCTTAACGATTGCCACAAAGGAGGTGGCGGTCATTTTTCTGGGTTGGAAACAACAAAAGAGATTCTACGAGTCGATTAATTTTGTCCAACATTAATCAATGATTGTGTTGAATTGGTCAAGAAGTGCCACCCATGTCAGATCTTCTCTCAGAATATTAGGGCACACCCTGATCCCATGTTTCACGTCATCGCATTTGGTACCTTCACCAAGTGGGGAATTTATTATGCTACATGCAACCCTCCTTCCGCAAGGGGGCACTGTTATATCATCGTAGAAGTAGACTACTTCATGAAGTGGGTCGAAGATATGCCAACATTTAAAGATGATGGTGAGACAACAACTCTTTTTTTGTTTAACCAGATAATAGCAAGGTTCAACGTCCTGAGAGAGATTGTCACTAACCATGGCAGTCACTTTCAGAACAAAATGATGTCCGAGTTAATGTCAAATCTTGGGTTGAGTTAAGAACATTCATCACCCTACTACCCACAAGTGAATGGTCAGATGGAAGCTGTGAATAAATCCCTTAAGACTATTTTACAACGAACAATGAATTCAGCCAGGTGAAATTGGCATTTTATGTTGTACTTGACATTATGGGCCTACCGAACATCTGTTAAGACTACGACCGGTTTCTCACCTTTTCAACTCATTTATAGGCTGGAAGCAGTCTTGCCTATAGAGTGACAAATCCCCTCTCTAAAATTGGCAGTACAGTTATTGGCAGACACTTCACTGCTTGAGGAGCGTTTATTATATCTTGAGCAGCTCAATGAGCAGCATCAGGATGTAGCCTTGGTTAACGAGGCTCACAAACAAAAATTCAAGTGCCAGTATGATCAGTTTGTCCATCCTCAGATTTTATCTGAAGGCGACCTTGTCCTAGTCTATTACCAAGATAAGGACCCCCTAGGGGCAGGCAAGTTCAAACCCATGTGGTTCAAACCTTTTATCGTGAAGGAGGTTCTAAATAAGGGTGCTTATCGTCTGGTGGAATTTGAGGGAAATGATTTGGTGGAGCCTAGACATGGGATCTACCTCAAGAAGTATTACTCATAGGTAGGTTGCCTTGGGTGACTTCTTGTAACATATGTATAGTCTTATACATTTTCTTTTTAGTTTGTATTTTTTGGTTTTATGGGCATGCCATTTTTTTATGTCATCTTTTTCACTATGGAAGATGTCAAGTGAATTAGAGGTGTTCATTAGGTTTGTGGACGGTGCTAACCGACACACTCGGAGGATTTCTTCCACAGCTTGGGTGATTTTCACACCTCAAGGCTAGTTGCTATATTCAGGAGGTATCTATTTAGGTGATGCCACAAACAATGTCTCCAAATACATCGTAGTTTTAGAGTTTCTTCATGACACTTTGTCTCATGGTATCTCTCACCTCCAGGTCTACTTAGATGCTCAACTGGTTGTGTCCCAGTTAAATGGGGTTTACCTCTTTTACAATCCTACACTACACTGACGGTTCCTTAGGGTACATCTCTTAGAATGAAGCTTTGATTACATTATGTATATCCATGTTCCTAGGATATTGAATCAAATCAAAAATACTCTAGCTAATCATGTATTAGATTGACATATTGCACACATGTAAGAAAAATCACAAACACACACATGTAAATACATTTGTAAAATAGATGTAATCCATAAGATGAAAAAGATGTAAAATATCCATATATATATCAAAAATATCAGAGTACATGGGTGGGCACAAGCACCTCAAAAATATGTCCAGTAAGAGTCATGGGGCTTATGCCCTCAGAAATATACAAAAATTTCTCTCGACATGTAAGTAGTCCAACCTAGCTAAGGGCGGGGCTTGTTGGCCCTACCATAATGAACAACGGTGTTTTCCAAACACTAAAAGAGATGGACCCAGGTCCGTGGCACCCAAACTATGTGAGGTTACATTGACAGTGGGAGATCCTCAATCTCCACCATAGGGACTGGACGAGTGATCATGCTGAGGTTCTGCTCCACCCGTCTCAATACTCTCTCAGCCTCTCCGACTAGAGGCCCCCTTGCTGCTGCTGCTGGTCCTGCCTCTGGTCAAGGATGCCACTTGGTCCTCAAGAAGTCTGTTGGACGCACCAGTCCCACATCTATACATAACAGATACATAAGTGTCAGATAATTTGGTATACAAAAAAATGATGTATATAAAAAAACACATAAAAATTAAATAACTTTGAAAAGAAAAACTTACCCATCTCTCCTCGCTCCACTCCGGGAAGTACATGCATGTTCAGATCCCTAGAAAAATCGATCCTGGCATAGGGGTAGTCCTCTATTGCCGGAATCTGCCGTGAGCACCAGTCAAAATTTTTATCATCGAAGGCCTTGATGGTCCTCCCTCCCCCCTGTTGCAGCAATAGTGTCACCCATCTGCATAGCACTGGGAGAGAAGCCTCGTTCCCTCCTATAGTCTCTCGAGGAATGAGACTAGGTACCCTCTTGAAGAAAAGGAACAAAAGACAGTCCCAAAGCTGAAGTTTCAGTGCTCCCATATCTGACACTCTATTAGCTGTCTCTTCATGCAATCCAACATGGTTGTACTCCAGTCAAAAATCGGTGCATTTAAGGACTATACTACACAATGCATGTGCGCCCGTGAAGCCTGATGCAATGCCATAGATCTAGTGATCCACCCAATGAGTAGAACTATCACTTTGATTGATAGCTTGCTGATCTTATGTATAGGCACTTGAGAACCTACTTTCTCAGTACCAGCCTTGCAATGGAGTCCAATCAACTCCTCAATGTTGTGAGGCCCAGGGGAAAAGTATGCAAGTTGACTGGATCCCCTCTCCTCAAGAGACCATTTAGGAAGTAAATATCTTCAATCATTGGAGTGAACGACTACCCCTCGAGCATTAATGCCTCTGTGTCAGGATGCTAGTAATATATCAAAGCATTTAGCAACTTGGGTTGCGCCCTCATAAACGGACACTAGAAGAACTTTAACAACTCTCATTGTGATTAAAAAACGATAGTAGCAGGGTCCTCTGAGACCAAAAAATCAATGCCCTCATGCTCCCTCTCTCTCCAATGAACATACATCCTACAAAATGCCAAAGTTTGGAGAGTTAACTCTTGCCTTTTTATTTTTTCCACTTATTTGAGGGTGTACGTGGGCTGTCTTGGCGACAGTCACGTGTGCACGCAGGAAAATTATCTTATGCCCATGTGTACACACGGGCTGTGCTTGGAAAACCCACGTACACACAGGGCCGACCTCTTTAAAGGTTAGTGCCCCCCAAGAAAACAAAAATAAATGAAAAAATGAAGGATGGAAATGCAAGAGAGGCTAGTTTGTACTTACTTGGTCCAAGCGGAAGTTCATTTCGTCCACTCAAGCTCCTAGAATCAACTCTTTTGGCAAAGGGGTGTTTTTGACTTTTGGTCAATTCTCAATTTACAATGGTGATAATGAGATACCAACATTCTATTTATAGACATTTTGGCCTCTTTTTTGTCATTTTTTGGACCCTTTTGTCATTTTTTCTAGCTTGAATATCGTTTACTATGGTTCTTGAGTTTCTCGGGGGATGTTACAATAAGTGTTAATTTGGGTATTTGGGAAATTTTTTGAGAGTTGGGTCATTTTTAAAGGTCTTTTGGTAAAAATTTGTTTTTCCAACTTTGTTCATGTAAGAAAGGATTCCACCTCCACTTGTTGCACCTCATTGTCTTTTTCTCTTTTCCATAGGATTGATCCCATTGAATTGTGACACAGAACCCTCACTCCTTCTCTAGAAGTGTCGTAATTTAGTGGTAGAGCCTACCTTCACATGGATTCCCTAGGTAGATCTTGGTTTCATTTTGGTGTCCATGCCATTGTTAATGATCATAGGCTTGGGAGTCCTTGTTAGTTGTCCCTAATTACGAGTTTGAGCCTCACTTGCATGATTCATTATCACTCTTGACCTCACCCTCGGGACTCCCAAAACACAAAGGGTCTTATTTTAAGCCCTTTTCAGACCCTCTAAACATGAAAATATTGTCGAGCAATCTTGTTTCCATTCACGCTTGTCAAACTAAAATTCAAAGGCATGTCTGTTCGACGATAGTTTACACCTTTTTTGGTCCGGATGGTCAAATGTACGAACAAAGGTATACTCTAGGAACCTCGGTTCTCTAGAAGAGTATTCCCAGGTATAGATTTAACCCTTTTTTGGGCCTAAGGGACTAAATTCATGGAAAAGGAACCCCCACAGAGTCCATAGTTAAGCTGTTTTCAGACTCCCTAAAATTGAAAAGATTGTTGAGTGACCTTGTCTCTTCACACTCATTAAATTGGTCCAGAAGAACATCCATTATGGAGTCCATATTTAAGCTCTTTTCATACTCCTTAAATATGAAAAGATTGCCGAGTGATATTGTCTTTGTCACACTTGTTAAAATGATTTTGAATAGACGTCTGTTCAGTGCTAGTTTACCCCTTTTTTGAGCCGACTAGACTACCTTCGAAAAAGGTACCCCATTGGAGTCTCCTTTTACACTTTTTCAGACTCTCTAAAAATGAAAAACCGTCGAGCTTACCTTCTTTGGGATCATTAAAATTACATCGAAGGACGTTATCATTGTGTCTTATTAATCACATTTTCATTCCCATGTATTTGACCTAATGCCGGTGTTATCAGACTAATCGGTAGATGTAGACACTAATTGATCTCCCTAGATCCACCTAGATCTAGAACAAAACACACCAGAACATGACACTTTCCTTAAGTTTTAAATATTGAATTTACTAACTAAAGAGGGATGGGTGACATACCATTTAAATGCCGCTTCCTCTCACCATCGCCATCCTAGCTCTGTTCCAATGCTCATACGATGATGAACTTGCAAAAGAACACAACCAACCAAAGTGATAGTAATAGAATAAACTCAATATAAACCTATGTATGTGATCAAGGAATCACACAATAAAACACAACAAGCTTTATAGGAAATAATCATATTACTATATCATATTAAATGTGAAAGAGAGATTACAACCATGGCCTTGATGTTGCAAGGTCCCTTCCATCTATCCTTCATTCCCCACACACTTTCATTCCAAGAATTCTAAGAGCACAGATCTGATAATATTCACAATCTATCTTGACAAAGGAAAAACTCAAAACCACTCTAACCAAGCTAATAATTCCAAGCCAAATCCAACTTAGCAAAAGCTCCAAAAACTCCAAGCTAACTTTCTCCATGAGATCTCCTCTCCTTTTATAAGTTGAAGAGGATAAGGTGAGGAGGTTAGGATGATCCCACTAAATCATGAAAGCGAGTAAGATCCAAACCATTCAGATGCCACCTCACCATGGAAGTTTCTCCTTCTAGAAGATTCGAGAAAACACTCGTTTTTCCCATGTGTAAGCATTCTCGCACCCTACCTATAGAGAAACCTGTGAACCTCTCACAACCCAGCTATGGTGCAACCTATGAGAATTAGTCATTCTCACACCCTGCCTATAGAGAAACCTGCAAACTTCCCTTTTTATAGGGTTTTTACAAATGAAAATGCAACTTCTTTTCTCAGGAAAAGTTCTTCTCTCTTCTTTCTTCAGGAATTTAGGCCACTGACCCCTCTGAAGGAAACAAATAAGTTTACATCATTAACGGTCATAGGGATGATGAAAATAATGTGTAACAGAGATCCCCCCAAAGTATGAAGTTAGAACAGAGTGATAGCTGGAATACTTTGTCAAGTGTGTGTAGGGAACAAGGAACAATTGGTCGGAAACCTGCCAACAAACAAGGAAATACAGTACAATAATACATCATCACTGAGGTAGGCATTCCCATACTTATAATACAAATGAATCAAAGCATAAATGCTGACATGCAAAGATCCATGTCAAGTAAGACAAGTCAAGTCATGGCCACCAAACATACACTGTGGATCCATGCCAATATGACTCAAATCTAAACATAGCCACCAAAAATACACTGTGGATCTATGTGTTAAAGACTCAAATTTGAACATAGCCACAAGACATATAATGTGGATCTATGCAACAATACAAACTAAATATACTCCAATGCAACCTGAATCTATCAGAAAAGATCCAGGGTCTTCATATCCACCACTCTATAGTACGAATCTAACCATGTGAATACATGTGTCGAAGTCGAACATGGTAGAAACCACTTGATTACCAGTCATTAGTGTATACCGTTAACAAG